>JAPMOB010221910.1:0-13453 GCA_029875015.1 Lepomis gibbosus | reverse complement strand
ATCCTCTATTCTTCTCTCCTCAGCTTACACCCCTCCCCGGCACTTTTATCCCCAGTCACCCCTGATCAAAAAGATCTTGACCCTAAAAGAAACAGGGAGACTTCAGATAGTTATATCCCAGGAGAGAGCCTCCAAACACACAGAACTAACAGACTGGAGAAGTAGAAACTGCAATCTTTCAATTTCCCCCCCATCTGTCTCACTTTCTCTCTCTTAGCTCGTCCTGTTTCTGATCCCTCGTTCTCGTGGCGCTTTTATCTTGTTCCTCTCTGTCTTCTGCCTTGTTACATACTTTGAAATGCTTAATCTTCCTCCTCTCTTTGAAGTAATCATCAAAAGTGAATGGGTGCAAGGACGAGCTCCTAAAAATGTCCTTAAAAATAAAGAAGATGTGACTTTTTAAATAAAACAAGATTAAGTGATTTCAGTCCTCATAAGGAGTCCCCACTCTTTAAATAATTTAAATGTACAAAATATGCACTTCTCCCATTTAAATCTAATATTTCATTCATATGCAAATGTAAATATGATTCTGGGAAATGTTCTTTCCATGCAGATCCTTACTTAGATGTGTTGTGGTAGGGCTCAGAGGGAAATAGCTAATTTACAGTAATTCCTCTATGGATTAGTGAACCTTGTTTGCATAAGAATAGGAGGGGTACAGACGTGCCAGAGAGAGTCTCACTGGATTAGTGAAACATTATCACTCATGAGGTACCAATTAAGTGGTATCTTCTCCCAGAAGCTGATAGTGTTGATCTGCACTATGCATATTAATATATAACATTGTAGAGCTGGTGTGTAACAACTCAAAGTAAAAACCTGCTGAGGCTACCGTAACCCTTGACATAGTTCAACATTTTGGGAACTATGCTTATTTGCTTTCTTAGTGAGAGTTAGATGAGAAGATACTTTCATGTCTGGCCACTAAATATGAAGCTACAGCTAGAGGACAGATAGCTTAGCTTTGCATAAAGAGTGGCTCCTTCCAAAGCTAATTAATCATCTGGCTATCAGCACCTTTAAAGCTCGCTAATTAACACGTTTTATTTTGTTTGTTTAATTCACACAAAAAAATGAAGTTAAAAAAACTGAATGTTTAGATTTTACAGGGGTTATGCGCAGGACTATTTCTTTGCCAGGTGCAGTGACTTCTGTAGTCTGGCACATAACCAGATTATTTCCCTCGTTTCCAGTCTTTTTGCTAAGCTAAACTAGCTAGCTGACTGTAACTTCGTATTTATCATACAGACATGAGCGTGGTATCCATCTTCTCCGTCATCCGGCCGCCCACTACGGTGGACAGTCACATAGGCCTACGTGCGAACACATATTCTAACATTGTAAATGGATTTCTTTGTAACATGAACGTTGTATTTCTACTGTTCCACGCACAAACTAAATAACTGCACTCGTGCTAACTTTTGTTAGTTGTATAATCCTGTCCCATGTTATTATAAACCGCTGTACAGTGTTTTGTCGTTTGACAAGCCAGCACTGGTCTTTCTGTATTGTATTTTGTGTCTCACCAGCTCACCAGTTCTTGAAGCAACACCCCGCACCAATGCAGCCCCTTGTGTTGTTTTAACGCAGGGCTGTTTTTTGGTCTGAACACTGGCTAACTCGGAGCAAAAAAGCACACGTGAATTTTTCAAAATATCTAATAATTTCTTTAAAGGGGCATTATGGAGTTTCCAGCGGCCACTAGCGGTACGGTTTTAAGATTGCTACCAGGCGTGTGCTCGTATGCTTGAACTCATGAGCAAGCATAATCCAAAACAACCACTTTCTAAGAAATTGTGCAATAAAGCAGGAACACCATGCAGGCTGTGGCTTTTCACTCAGACATTTTCAGGCTCTGTTCATGTCTCAGAGGCAGATCAACACCAGCTTGAACGTTACTTCATGCAGCCATCCGCATATCTGCACAATCCTCTCGGAAAAAAAGGCACAGTGACAGCGGCTATCTACAGGCAGGGAGACAGCTTCACAAAATATACTGGAAACTCAGGTAAACCCCTACTGCAACATTACAGTAATAGTTTCATCAGCTGCAGGTTTTCTGCACCCCTGCTTCCAACTTCTCTGTGTGTTTGCTAAATGAGTGAGTGAAATGAGTGACGGTAGATCCGGCTGTTGGATCACAAGTTAACTTGAGCATTTACCGTGGCCAAAGCTGACTGCATGTGCTCGGGCATGTAACTCAGCCTAAACATCCAGACTGTTTCACTTACGTATGACAAACTGTTCTTACATCAACTCGACGTCAAATAAATAACGATACATGATACAAAATGTGGACTGGCAAGCCAGTGTTGGTAACGATTGCAAAGATAGCGGAATATAAACGTGATCGATGGTACGAAGCTGTGTCACAGGTTAATCTGGGTGCTCTGCTGCAGCTAACTGCGTTTCCAATTAGCGCTCCATGAACGTCAAACACCTCAGCCTGTTTCCCTATAAAAGTAAGAACACATTTAAATCAACCGGGGCACAAATCAGACAGACAACAAGAACATTTGGACGGTTTATTGAGGTTTTGCAGTGTTCTGAACAGCGACACAGTCACCTCTGTGATCACGCTCACAGTCCTCGCTTTGAACTAATCTGCAGGTGGAAGAGGTCCCTGTAAATCATCGTGCAGCTAACGATGTAGCCTGCAAACTCCATTCAGAAGCAGATATCTACATAGCGATACATTACGTAGATAAACAAAGTTATCTGAACGTATTTCCTGGTTTGCAGTCAATGGATCCTGAAGCCATGCCTACGACACATCTAGGACTATCACCAGTTAATTTTGCCACCAGTTAAACTGTCACACCTGCGAGCTAACAGGACTTGCTCTGTGTTTCTCCAGCTTTACTAATGCTCACTTTGTTTTTACTCGACATCATCTGAACCTGTTTGGTCTGATGGGCTTTAGCGCATAAACCTTTATTGTTGTTTTGTATCCTTACGTGAAGCCTGTGTTTTGCTGTGAGCCGGTTGTTTCATGGTGTTAGTAGATTGCATGTTGTTAGCTGCCGTGTTGTCGCTGTAGTACGAGAGAGGCTCGGAAGCGCACACAGGGCTGAATCCGACCCGGACACCTCACATTAGAAGCAGAATATTGGCTGATGCAAGCAACGGAGAAAACAGGTGTGTGCTTCATTTCTAAGTGAGTTTTGAGACCACTGACAATAAGGCAATGAAAATTTGATTAATTTCATTGAAAAACTTGCATATAGTCATTTTAACAGTAAGCAGCTGTGATACAATTAAAGATGTAGCAGCTCAGTTTGTTAGCAAAATGTTAAAGTCTGAAGATTTCTATTTTTTTTCTAAATCAAAGATTATAACACTCGCATACCACAGTTGATGTTTTCCTTTGGCACATCCTCCCTGCAGCCTTTGGTGTAACACATTGCGCATTGAATTGTGTTTCATTTTAATGTCATATGTGAACATTAGATTAGATTCCATTAAATAATGCTGTAATGATCCCCATGGGACTGGTGCAGCAGCAGCAAAGTGCAGGATATGACTTTATCATATACTGCAGATGATTAAAATGATCATTATGCAGAGAGAGAGAAAAAGTAGTGCAGCAAATACAGAAGGGAATTAACAAAGAAATGCAGGTTTACTCGAATAAACCACTGTGTGTGTGTTAAATAAGCACTGTGTACTGATCAGATTGAAACATAGATTTACAATAGATGTTCAGACATAACTGAGCTTACAAACATGCAATGTTAGCTCTCACCATGTCATTAAGATTTTAGAAAAACAGAAATCTGCAGAGGCTTGCTTTGTTCACTGTCACCTTATGAAATATAGAAATTAATTACAACACGAACATTAATATTTACGTAACAGATAATTAAAGTAAAGTAAAAGGTTTTATTGCACCAAGGAAGGAAAGGAAGGATGTAAGGAGGAAAAGGGGAGGGAGCGGTAGAGGAGTGAGAAGGTAGTGAATGGAGATGACAAGGGCTGACCTCTCCTCCTGGGTCACCCTTCACATCCTTCCTCCCATCACCCCCTCTCCGTCTGACTCTGACCTTCCAGACTGATCAATGAACACCTAGTCTGGGACCCACCCATCAGTGTATTTGGGCCGCCACAGGTTCACTTTATGTAATCTGGGAGACCGGAGAGGAAAAGTGACAGCTGCTACCCATTGCATGGTGTTGACCTCCTGCTGACACACTAACCACACACACACACACACACACACACACACTTGCAAACACAAGCACACACACGGTAAAGGAGAGGATTGCCTTTCAACCCAGATGCTTTTTACATTGAGCTATTGCACACACTGGGCTGCAAACACACATACATACATATACACACACACTTTCTCTGTCTAACTCTTCACCTCTTCACTCATATTCATATAAGCGGCTGTGGCAGCGGAAAACATAGTGGGAGTCATCACAAAGTAAATACAGCAACATGCACAGTGCAAGTGTAGGCTTTAAGTGTTATTTGCACAGTACAAAATATTTTAATAAAAATACCAAAATAAAAACTCTGTCAGTGACATCATGTTTCTAGCTACTTTGCATGACTTATAAGAACCAATCAGAGTCAACTGTAAGCATCTGCGTCATTGTTTCTAAAGTCCTCTGTTTTTACCCGTGTTCATTAAAACACCCTCCGGAGTGTCAAAACGAAAAACAGGGTCAACAGCGTTTTCTAACTTCTCTATTTTAGGTCTTGGTTTTCACCATTTAAGTCTGGACAGGAGGTGCAATTGTATCAAAAGGTCCTTTAAAACAGCAGTAGTGTGGATGGGTCCTGACTCAGCTGATTAACAGGACAGTGTTTGAGATTAGCAGCTTTTCTGACTTGTGATAAATCTGACAGTTAACAGATCAAACATTCACATATTCCCATGTTTACCTGAAAGTTAGTTTGAAATCCAGCAACAGTTTAATGTTTAAATAACAGTCGCTAATGACTCATAATTTTATCCTAATGTAGTTAATTGGTGTTTGGTAATGAAAGGTCTACTTTGCATCATCTGAGCTACAACAAACACGAGTGGTGGATGGGTTGACAGCCTGCTGTTTAATGGCGTTGGTTGCAGCACAATGTTGTTAATGACAATAAGGCACAGGTGTGTGCATTTTACAAGTTACACCATGTGGCATTATAAAGTAATGTTGAACAACTCTAAAATGCTTTATCTTTATCTTTGTGCACAACTGATGAAAACTTAACACAGGCTGAAAGGAGCAAGCTGCTACTCGGGTCAAATGGTCAGCTAGAACATTGTGTTATTTTAACAGGAACTGTTATAAATTGTAGCAATTTATGCTAAAAATCAATAGAAAGCTAGACGTCTACGTGTTTTTCACCTTGATCTTATTTAGGTCTGGATTTTCTGATTTTCTGATCTGATCTCAACTCATATCCTGCCTGGGCAAAATACTGAGTAGGCACAAATGTGAGGCAGTGTTTTTATATGTCATCACATAGACTTCTCACAAAGTATTTTTAGTTTTTATAATATAGTTATATGGTTTATAGTAATCTTAAACTAAAAAATAAACTGAACACTCAAGTATTTTGATAAAAAAATATCAACCCTATCAAACACAAATGACAAAATCCTATTTTATTTTAAAATACATGTATCATGAATACTGCCCATGAACACGACAAAGCCACAGCTGGTTCTAATTCGGATAGGCTTCGCCCTCTGAAGCTATCACTATTGGGTTTACCCCTACGTGCGCATGCGCGGCACTGAAAAAAAATAGCTTGGGCCTCACCTACGTCAGCCCCTTGTCCATATACAATGGTGAGACCTGGCTCCCATAATGCCCTTTCTTCAGCACTGAGAGCCGAGGTCCAGTGAGGCCCACAGCTTAAAGGGCTGCGCCTATACTCATAGAATCTGAAGTTACAATACGTAACTATCGTTCTATTTCGCATAGGCTTCGCCCTCTAAGGATATTGCTATTGGGTTTAGAGGCGAAGCAGGGGTCTATCACCAACCAGAGTGAACATAATAAGCCACCCGGTGCGGCTTATTAACATGGAAAGGCAGAGAACCAACCCATGTGTAAAAAGCCAGGGATGGGAGACCCCGCAGACGAGGTCAAACACATCACACACATATCACAGTTACAACTTTATGTCCATTGACTGCCTGGAAGGTATATAAGGTTATTTAAATTTCATATATTACTAGGTTGGTTTGCCGGGCATGCCTGACTAGCCACTAGGCCGCAGATTATGACGCGTGTTACATAGTGATGCGGATAGGTTACGGAAGTAAAGGCTGGCCAATGATCGAGCTGTTTCCAGGCAGTTCGGGAGCAGTGTTTTCTGTGGGAGATAGTAACTTCCTTTAGGGTGGACTTTGGGCTTTTTTACTTTGCAAACTTACATGCACAAAAATATAGATAACAGAATAAAGGTAAGGGAAAAGATCAAAAAGCATAATATGACCTCTTAAAATTCTGGCCAAATCTTACGCATTGTACTTTAAAAGACTTTCAAAGAACAATCTGCTTCTTACTATGAGGGTTGGGGTTCTAAATGCCCACACAAATTTCTGCCAAAGTTAAAACAATCTTGAGTGTTTCACATGAGAGATGACTTTTGTTGTTCCCTTTTCTCACTAGAAGAGGGCAGGGCTCAACTGAAAAAAGATGATGTTGCAAACTTCCGTCCACCAATCAGAGTTTAGAAACATTTGAAAAAAAATCTGATACCTGTTGGGCTTATGCCGCTGGACTCAAACCATAGGGGTTGTTGTGTTAAGCTCTTAATAATTAATAATAATGTTTTTCCAAGCTTTGATTTTTGCTTATTTAATCACACATATTTAATATTATAGAGAGAGACATATTTAGGGTTTTAAACCAAGGTACTATACGTGTGTATATGGGCTTTTCAGTAATGTGTTGGAGAATATCTTACGTTTAACTAGAAAATCAAAGCAGGAAATATTGAATCCCTCCTGTGTATATCGTCCTGTGTCACTGAGTGTCATGTCTCTATAACTATTTGTGTAAAACCACATCTGTGCAAAAACAACAGCTGTGTGTAATCGAATGAGAAATTGATTTTAATCAAACGGCAGCACAGCTAATCATTAGCAGTTATAGAAAAATCAAGCAGGCGGGAAATCCATTTAACCTAATGAAGATATGAGCGAATACGGGAAACCAAGAGTGAGCGAACCTCATTGCTTCAAATGTAACAAACACACTGTAATAGTAGACTGGTAAATTAACTTTCTACCGTGCATGTGTGTCTGCTAAACCCAAATTACCCGCACACACATCAGCAGCACTGATTGACAAGCTGTTGTTACTCAGTTGCTTGTCTTCTTTCTTCAGTGACTTTTATTGCATTCTGTGTAGAAATCAATTCTGGAGGAACAGGCTGTCGGCACAGACTGTACCCTTGAGAGACACAGAGAGACAGAGGTAAAGAGAGAGGGTGTGAGTGTGAAAAGAGACGGGTACGACTGTGTGTGTCAGAAAGCAAGGGAATCACAAGTGTCTGCAGGAGAAGAAGAGAAGACGGGAAAGAGGCAGAAAGACGCTGTGCAAGATAATGAATTAGAGGAGGTGTGTGAAGAATGTAGAGAAAACTTGGGAAGAGAGGGAAAAGGTATCATATATCAGGGGAGTGAGGGGGAAAGAGGGAGGGATCACAGGAGGAGAAAAGAAACAGCATGATGGAGATTTAGGGAGGCAAAGAGATAGCAGTTCACAGGAACAGACTTGAAGAAAACAATGCAATTACGTAACTGATATTTGGCAGGGCCGCTTATTGAGCATTATTGAAGCATTGCACACTCTGACACACACACACACACACACACACACACACACACACACACACTGACAGACATATACGCACACTGAGTCAACAAAGAGTACAGATAATCACACATATATACATACAAACTGTAGTAAATAAATACAAGCAAATAGTAAGCCTGATAGTAGGCCTCTTATAAATCGCCCGCTGTTTTTCATTTATGTTGCATAACATTGATGCAAAATGTCTGGGAAATTGTCATTGTGTGTGTGTGTGTGTGTGTGTGTGTGTATGTGTTATAATCAACTGAGCTGATTGTGTTGAATGTGTCTACAGAGCAAGGATGCACTTGTGATGTAAGGCTGTTATTCTGTCTGCTTTAACTCTGTTTTGGTCTCCACCTATAGGGAAAGTATCTTTCTCTTAAGTTGCTAAATGCTCCAAAGTTTCTGGCAGATAGTTTACTAACTTTGTGTGCCGTTTGTTGCTGAGCAGATAGATACAGTTGATATTTTGAGCTTTTCCACTTAAATCAGCTGCCTGATGCTACTAAGCAGTAGATGGAAGGGTGAAAACCTAAACAATGAGCTGAAAGACTCTGTAAAGCTCCTTAGAGCTGTGGGGAATCTGTAAATGTGCATGCTTGTGTCTGGAGTCTGGTGATAATTATCTGTGGGTTCATCATTAATAGCGATTTTTTTATATAACCCATAGTAATCTGATCTATTGTTTATATAAAATTATTGACTTGAGCTGCTAAGAAGTAGTAGTAGTGCTATTTTCCATCTGTAAACCAAAATTGTTGGTAAAATTGGTTAAATGTTTATCCACCACGACATCCGTATCTTAGCTTCAAAATGGTGATGCGACCTTAAAACCAAATACAGCATCTCTGTGTCCCTGTACTGCGTTTGGTACATTGCATAAATCCCAGCCGCTTTGTCCTCTCTGCAGCAGATCAGAACATACTGTTCAGTAGTGAGACATCTAGTGGTGACAACCAGTGTTCTGACTCCGGACTACGACACACATGATCTTGAAGCTGAACATCCCCGGAGACAGCAGTTCTGCACTTTTCCTTTTTATCAGTCAGATTCTATTGTCTATCTGTGTTTAGTACATGATGTACTGAACACAGATGTGGAATGCACTAACCACAAGAGGGTAAATACAGTAGTTGTCAAAGCAACACAATATGAAATGTATTATTCCTCTATGTACATTGGTGCGAGAGCGCTGTACTAATTTATCCAGGAATTTACAGACAAATAAGTTTACTGATCTGTAGCTGCAGCCTTGAATCTGCTCTCTGTCTACTGGCAAGAATGCAAAGCCCTTGCTTGGCTTTTGAACACAGTGAAGGTGTAACCTTGACAGGCTGATACAGAACAGTCTATGTATATGCAGACAACAACATATTGGCACTTTGATGCGGAGCAGATGGCAAAACAACAGCCTGCACCAAAACATCTCAAATAAAGCGATAAAGCACCATAAAGTTAAATGTCGCAAATAAAGTTGTGATAAGAATGTCTATGTCCTCCCTTCTGAGATTCTGGGACCTCAATGTCTCTCAAACATCAGCTTGCAAAGCTGCTTTAAAACTGATATTGTTTCCAAGTTAGACTGACTTTACTTAACCCTGTCAAAAAAAGTCCTGTCAACATTTCTTCCAAGATATTTTCGGGGAGACATCAGGCAGCACCAGGTGGCCACTTGGAAAACACCCCTCATTCTTTTAGTCTGTACACAGACAGACCAGCCCTGTCACTCACACCCTTGTAGGCAACTCTGTGTCTCCTCTGACCTGCATGCGTTTGGACTGTTGAAGAAAATCCATTGAAATCCCTCTTGGTGTATAGTGACAGTGCTAACCCAAAGCTGTGCAGGTGACACATTGAAAGCTGCACTAATCAATATTCTTTATTACACAGGTTAAATGTCAACGTGTAATATGAGAGGGCTCGTTTGTAGTGACAAACCCTCTGAGGATTATCACCCGATTCTGCAGCTCTACGCAGCATTTTAGCATCTTTCAGCTCATTGTGTGGGTTTTACAAGACGGAGCTTTGCTGTTTTGGTTTGTCTCCATGCTTTGGGCGTTGTTTTCAGCTGTTTTCAGTAGGCATCTTTCTTCAGTGAAAAAGCTCTGATGAACCCCTTGTTCACATATCTGCTATCTGATGAACAACATGGAGCACTTATCAGCTAAAGAGTCAGAAATTCCCCTCAGGAGTTGGTTGCAACTGTAAATATATTATTGTAATATTGGACAGAAACACAACTTCAGCTGAATGCTAGTGTTCCTGTGCATATGGAACTGATAGATACATTCACCATATATGTTAAAGGTACTTTAATAGATATATGTCAATGTTGTTTTACAGCTTTTTGGGTTTTCCCAAAGTAGCCAAAAAATTGAGTGTATGCCGACTTCATGCTGTAATTAAATGCTTTAGGCCGTAGATGTTTGAGGTAAGGGTGAAGGCCTTAGTTTCTGGCAATGCCAGTGAAGGAGGATTTTCATGTGGTCTGAAAGAAAGGTGTGCATGGTGGGCGGACCACAGAGTTAGAAAATCATATTTCATTCAATAATGTGAATGTATTTGTTGCTCCTGCAGAGGTGTTTGGTGTCCCATGCGGAGCTAAATAGCTGAAGTTGTCATGTTAGTTACAGCTAACATGACTTATTAAAGCCGCTGGTTTGTACAAATGGTAAAGTGTTGTTGGTAAGACAAGATACAGGATTTTCAGCATCTGTAAATACTTGACAACAAATAAAAAATATATCTTACTCCTAGTAAATCTGTGGCATCGCAATCTTAGGATGAGATATTTTTCTTCGTCACAGCTCTACTTTCTGATTCAGGCTAATAAGATGTGTATTTTTACATAAAAAGCTCACCTCTCGCAGCTTTAACCCCTTGACGCCTGAACTTTTTTTACAATAAAAAAATAAAAAATAATAATTTTGTGTTCATTCTTTCAAGCTGATGTTAAATTAAGTGAAGATTATTAATTTGTCTATAGAACATAGAACAGATATAATTGAGGTATAGTGTAGGTATGATGCAAATTAGCGACAACAGGCATAAACGAGATATCAGGGCCTGCAAAAGGTTCCTAGGTACGTATTGAATATGCACAAATAGGCATTGGGGGAATCCATGTGCTAACTTGGCTCGCAGACCGCAAGGAAGAGGTGTGATGCGAATTTGCTACAATCGTCGTCAAGGGGTTAAAGGAAGGATGGGGGTGCTAAATGTGTGCAGTGGCTGCTGAATACTGGTCCCAAGCTGGTCTCGTAGCCTGGAGGCAAGAGAGGCAGGGCTGTGGTAACCTACAGATGGGCGCCCAAACACAGATGGGCAAACACACACACACACACACACACACACACACACACACACACACACACACACACAAAGGGCCCTGCAGAGTGATCAAAAGCGTGAGTGTGGCTTTGGCTTGTCAACAGTGAAGACTGATAGATGGAGGCATCTGTGTTGGTTGGAGAGAGGAGGAAGTTGAGAGAGGAAGAAGAGTACTGTGCATTACCTTGTGTGTGTCTATCACATTCACTAAATGCAAACCAATATCTAGATTTCCTGGAAGGTTGTGAAGGACTGACTAATTTAGCAGAAGTAAAATGCACAGCTAAAAGTAAACCATCAGCATATGTGTGTTTCCTGTATAAAAAAGTGGGTATTACTGATTATGTCGTCTTGCCTGGACTCAGTCTACTTTCCATCATGACAGCTTTGAGACATGCTATTTGTTATTCAAATGAACTAACCGTGTCATGAAACTATAGTTTGCTTTCTCCGTAGGCCCTTGTAAGAAATCTATAAACATACTTGCCTACACAACAGAGGGAGATAAGTGGAGATAAAAGGAGCCGAGAGAGACCACCTCACCTCATAATTATTTCTAATTAAGATTAATTGCCTTTTTGGAGAGCAGGGGTGATTGCTGTTGGCCCTGTGGATGTGATTTCCCCTCACGAGGATGATTAGCAACGAAACAAGACTGTCGACAAAGATCGCCTCAGTAGTTTGCATTGTCTAATAGTACAGTTCCTAATTTATTTCAGTAGAATGCTACATTCATCTCAGTAACACTTAAGAGCTCTGAGAATGTTTTTTTTGACGAAGCCACAGAGAATTAACTATGCAGTCAGAAGCATTTCAGCGTCTTTCCACTCATTGGGATTTATTTACATTTATTCATTTCGCTTTGATCCAGAGGGACTTACAATTGCTATATATGTCAGAGGTTGCACGCCTCTGGAACAACTAGGGGTTAAGTGTCTTGCTCAGGGACGCATTGGTAGATGTGTCACAGTGGGGGATTGAACCCGGGTCTCTCACACCAAAGGGACGCATCCCACTCCAAACACTGCTCATCTCAATCTTGGTAACAAAACTAACAGGATGTCCCACTGCATCTAGTGATTTTTGGCAGTATGCAAGCCAGCAGGCTTTTCCAGCTATTCTGACCCACAATCCTCTGCACAGCATGAGTATGAGCAAGAAGGTCAAAGTTCAAGGAGCAATGTGACGACAGAGTATTATGTCCCAAAACTATGTATTACTGCCTGTAGTACATACTTTGTTAGAGCAGCTGCCATACATACTAAAAGTTAAAAGAAAACATTAGCGATCACTGCGGTGGTTTTCATTGTGTCTCTCCACTGGCTTCACAAAGATTGTACAAGGAGTAAAAATGGATACCACACTCACACACTCTGTAATAAACCATGATTATGCTCCTTGCAAATGATAACTCTTGTGCCTACAAGACAAGTATGCAACTGAAGTATTATTAGGTGAAGATGATTTTACGGTTTTCATGCGGCGGAAGACGATAGATCACGTCCAATCACTGATCCAATTCTATTGTGCGGCGAAATGAGAGGAAAATCCAATTTTCTTTTTGCTTAATGGCAGGTGATCACTGAGCGGAGAACACTTACCTCGTCTGTCTCCTGGACAAAACAACAGTACTGTGACGATGTTCCCATAGTCAGTATGAGGACATGTTCGGAGGGAGAAAATACTCCGATGTTAAAGTAGTAGTACATACTAATACAGACTTCTGCCTAAAATGTGGCTGCATCACATTTGATGAAATAACTGAACTGTCAGGGATGGCTCAGAAGAACTGTGGGAGTTTCTCATCATTGTCAAGCAATTGACGTAAGGTGTCTTCCAAATGACACATTGTGAGTTCTCAGCGCCCACACGCAATCTGCTGCTAAAAACCATATATTCATTGGGTCTCTTTGGGTTCTCATCTCGCTACAAAGACTTGCTGCTCTCCCTTCACCCCTTCACAAACTCCTCACCTCCCCCTCCACAACCACAGGAACACCCAGCGATTGTCTCTCCCCATCCCTGCTGAGGAATATACAATGGTTAACTATAACAATACCACCTCCAGCTCCTCCTCAAATGTAGCCAAACTCAGGCAGCCAGTGTGTGCCAATGTGTGTGTATCTTCACTTCATTGTCTGTGGAGCATATGGCCTTCTGACATCGCAGGCAGAAGGTCACTGGCTAAAGGAATTCATGTCATTCTGGGAATCTTTCTGCCTCCCGTCCTCTTTAACAACTTAGTTATGCTTGAAAGTGCAGGCAAATTTTCACACACACACACACACACACACACACAC
>JAPMOB010221907.1:0-46071 GCA_029875015.1 Lepomis gibbosus | reverse complement strand
GGGCATTTACCTCTGTGAAGTCCCAGTCTGAACGGACTGTGCTCCTTTTACCACTTGGCAGCAAATCAACATAATACAAAATATGTGTAACGAGCTACTTTAGAATGGATACTTCAAGTTGGTGTCTCTGGTCATAGCCTGGCAAGTACTGCCCATCCAAGAAAACGTAGTCGGACATATAACCCCATTTTTCCGATTCTGAACAAATTAAACAAATGAGATATAACGTGTTAGTTAGTGACCTTGCTGATTGATTGATGGATTTTATTACCTTTGGACAGAGCCATGCTAGACATTGCCCCTGCTTTCTGTCTTTGTACTAAGCAACACTAACTAACTGCAAGCTGTATCTTCATATTTTACCAAACAGACATGAGAATGGTGTTGATTTCCTCATCTAACTCAGCGAATAAACCAACTTGCCAATATACGGACCTACAGTATATCTTTAACTTAGCAGTGTGGTTACAGTGATGATTGAATATAGGTATTCAGCCAAATTTGACATGATTTCTTTTTTTTTTCATCACATCCGTGTAGATGGAGAGGGTGGTGGAGAGCTATCACCCCCAGTGGGCGCTGGAGTCAACAGCAATAGCTGGCACTTCAGATACGGCGCCGGACAAGGCTACGGTCCCCCTCAACCCCTGAAGCCCGGAGAGATTCCTCCTGAAGCCTTCATCATCCCTGGATCCCCAGCCATCATTTCTATTCGCCATGACGCCGGCCCTGTGGATGACAAAGGTGACTTCATAAGCTTTGGCAAGAAGGAGGAGGCCAAGAAGAAGAAGAAGAAGAAGAAGGACAAGAAGGACAAGAAGGAGAAAGGAAAGGATGACGGGGAAGAATAAAGCAGAAGGGGTGACAGAGAAAACAGAGCTACCAACAACTTACCATCCAAATTACAGAGCCAGAAAAAAAGCCAAATGCATATTGTAGAACTGAGGGAGCCTGGTTGCACCATATTTGCATAGACATTGTACAGTGGCCAAACCCTCATTAGACCAGGCCTGGCTCCCCACAACATGCAAACCTCATTTGGCCCATAACGTTGGCCTATAAATGTCTAAGGTTTATGGTAAACAACTGTTCTTAGTAGACAGACTTCATCTAAAGGCTGGACCAAATTATAACAGAAAGGATTTTATTGGATTAGATTAGCCTTTCTGTGATTTGCTGCCCCACCCTCCCCCAGTTTGTATAATAAAAACAAAAACACATGAAAAGGTGTACTATTTGTATCTGACTATTGTCAGCTGAGGCTGCCTGTGTTGGCATCTCTGTCTTTATGCAGCCCCCTTCCCTTTTTGGCTCACCTAGTTGGAGGTGAAGCAGAAGCCACACTAAAAAATTAAACAGAGGCTTTTGTTTTCAGTATTATGGAGGCCTTGTAGAAATTCAGAAAATGTGGTCTTTTATAAAAAAAGAAAGAAAAGAAAGATGAAAAAGTAAGAACAAACAGTATATGTACCATGAGATTAGCACCAGTACGAGAATTAGGTGACTGAGACAAGCAGGACCACACTCTAATAAATAGCTCTGTTTCAGTGTAACATAGCACATTGCAGAGGCTGAGGACCTGGACTGGGTTGCACCAACTATGCGCAAGTTTGTTCCCAGCTTAGGGTGTAAAGTAATGGCTTCATGACTGCTAGTTAATTTGCAATTAGCAAGTTACTCAATTTGATTGTACCATAAGTAGTAAGGGGGGGGGGGGGTTCTACTGCTGTAGCTTATTATAATATTAAGAGATGAGTAGCCAATCAGTAATAGCATTACTTTGCTGATGGCTACAAACCACATGGATTTGTAGTTGACTAGATTGGCATAAAAATTACGATTGGTAAATAGAATCCATATTTGACTTAAAGGACAATACTAGTTTTGGCATGTTTTAGTCCATTTTACACATATCTTGTATACTTTACTGCTGATATTTTCCAAAAGAGACCTCCCACCTTTCAGGAAGCCATTTTTTTACACAAAAATGAATTAGCTTACACTTCCATCCAATCCATCAAGTGGACACAGTGTCTGTTTAATTGATGTATAAGTTGCATTTTCATTACATGATAATGAAGCTGAAGTGCACATTGGGAAACTGCACTGCATTAGCACAATAACTTTATATTTGTTAAACTAAACACAGGCATGGTGGATTACATATGTCAAGTAAGTCCCACCATGTTGAGTTTTCACATTGGAATTGGAATTAAATGGGAACCAGATTCTGCCTGAAAAAGAAAAAATTATAAAATCTACAGGAAAATATTTGTCAATAATATGCAATTTTGTAGAAAATGGAAGAAAACATCCAAAATCGTGAAGTCCTTTAAGTTGCAAAATGGCATGAGTTTACTAAAGAAGAAAAAAAAACACTGTGTGCAAAAAAGGAAAAAAATCCTGCTTTATTGTTAGTGAGTGCAATTGTGTGACTTCGTATCATTTGCACCTGCTTTACTGCTTGCTTAACTATTTAGTTGTTACTTAACAGATTTTTGTGGTGCTACCGCTTGTGTTTTAGCAAAGCGTGAATCGGGATAAGTGGCTACTTCTGATGTAACTAGGGAACCTACGTGCAGCTGATGCAACCGGCCCCTGACCTTGCCTCTTCTCTTGGAATACGGCACAGGTCAACGGGGTCTTAATCCCACTGTGTATTAGCCCAACGAGTCTGATACACACATTATTGTACACAGACACTGACTCTCTATGCCTCTTCCTCACACATACACCTAAGAAAACACACATGCTCTCTCTTCATCTTTTACACACACAGACATACAGTACATACGAACACACAAACTACAAAAATATGCTATAAGAATACACACCCCTTTCTGAAAACTCCAAGACTGAAGTCCAGTGCCATCCTCGATATGGGAGTGTATTATATGGCTGGGTCGCAGGAACGTTGCTTGTTGCTTCATTTCTGTTCAAGCCTGATCCCTCTACTTGTGTCTTTGAATGTTAAGTAGATGTTCTTCAAGCCCTGCACCACTGCCTCGACTGCTTCAGTGCTTGTAGGATTTGCTTGCTTCCGCTGCCTGTTTCCTCCCTCTACTCCCGTTTCTTCAAATCAGCGTGGTTGGATGACATCTTTCAAGTCACCCTCCTTCAATGAACTGTGCTGTTGTAACACAGTGACATTTGTGTATTTGCATATTTACACACGGAATACACACATAGACACATGCACATTATACTACATGTACCACACACACATACACAAACACACACACACACACACACACACATACACATCTTTTGTTAGGTTCAACTTGAACCTAGCTCATGCACTTCAGCCAGAGTGTCTCTCCTGATTGCTCATTGTTGACAGCTCTGTCATCTTGCATATTGGTTCTACGCATTGTGTTGTAAGAACATGTGACAGGTTAGCAAAAACTGAGTTTAAACTGTTCTGGCTATAATGAGACAAGATGGAGAGGCAAAAGAAGAGTGAGAAAATAGAAGTCATTGTAGTGTATTGTGTAGCTCCAACATAGAAGAAACTACAGCAGAGTTGAGCAAGTCATTCCGCTTTTGCAGTTATTCCTTTGTGTCAGCTATTAGTGACAATTGATGAACTTGGGTCGAGTTAAAACCATTTAAAACTAAGTGTAGCACGGTTCAGCAGCAGTGGACAGAGGTTGGCAGTTGACTTGGAAGGGGGAAACCCACTTAGGGATTAATGGAGTTGAAGTGCACTGCTGACATTGTTTATTGTGCACACATCGTGATGGAACAAGGGAAGACGATACCAGCAAGCAAAGATCAACACAAGTCACAGGAGTGATGCTGTTGCAGTGGGCCAAGTCTGAACTGTGTGAAATGATCAGCTTCATTGCAGACATTGTGAAACCCAGGTCTAGCAGGGTAGAGAAAGGGTATT
Organism: Lepomis gibbosus; assembly: GCA_029875015.1. Taxonomy (NCBI): domain Eukaryota; kingdom Metazoa; phylum Chordata; class Actinopteri; order Centrarchiformes; family Centrarchidae; genus Lepomis; species Lepomis gibbosus. Next base: position 42,179 of record JAPMOB010221907.1, on the reverse strand, counting down.
GGGAGCAGTAGATATTGGAACAGCATCAACATGATGAAAGCCTCGCCTCATTGTTCCTTTTTTTATACCAATATCTTACCAGTCACAGTAGGGGTATATAGGTGCTACTATCAGGCTCAATCCCTCCCATGAACACAATTCCTTCCCCTGCCCCGTCCTTAAGGTGTACTTCTGTGCTGTCAGATCACCAAGTGGCTGTTTGCATGTTATAAGCAAAGGAAACAGATACTATAGATACTATATATATATATATAAAGATATATATATATAGAAATGTTTTTCCACTGGGAAATGCGTATTGGAATACATGTACCTCTGATGCATATTCTCAAAGACAATACACACACTGAAAGACCCTCGCTAATCCACACACACATACATATACACTATTGCAAACAGTAATTTGTGGAAAAACCTAAAAGAATCACATTTTTTATCCTGTTGAAAATGAATTTAATCTTCTAGATATACATAATGCTATTGTGCTATGAAATGCTTTTTTTCTGGTTTTACCCTCATGATTTCCATAGATAAGAAAATCAATCCTTAAAGTTGTGTTGAGCTTTGAAATGATGATCAAACAAACACTATTGTGGAATCAAATCGTTTACTCACCCTCCATATGTATCCCTTACCCGGTAGAGAAATAAAGAAAAAGGACAAAAAAAATCTAAATACTTAAAATGGTATTAAAAAAAAGTTGATGTATTCTCTGCTTGTGTATAGTGAATGTTCCTCAGTCACTGGGTGTGGCAGTGAGTGGCACATACCAGTGGACTGTGACAGTGCAGATCTGTTAATAACTTTTCTTTTGTACACCTGCTTATCATTGTAAAGGTGATAATAGTGATTCTGATGATTTAATCAATCTGGTATGTGTTTTGTTAATAAGTCACAAATAAAGTTTTTCTTAAATATCTTAATATGTAAGTTGTGTTTTGAATTGGTTTCAACTAACAGAGGTGTTAACTGACGATTCCATTAAAAAAATTCGTATACAATGTAAATAGCCCATTCACCCAGGAAGTGAACCACCAGGGACTGTTAAACCTTTTGAATGTTTCCCATTAGACAAAAAAAATTTTTTAAACATGTTCCTGGAGATCTCTGGCCATAACCTGTCCTTGCACAATCACAAAATATTACTCAATCTTACCACTCAAGTTTAACTCCAAGTCAAGTCATAAACATCCTCATTTATTGGCAGGATCAAACTATGTTGAATTGAAATGAAATGAAAAATATGCAGTGTGACATTAACTTGATGGAAAGCAGATGGTTACACAGGAAAGGGAAACAAGAGCTGAACCATGATTGAGAAAAAAATGGAACAAACAACAATACAATAATCTGACATTTGTGAGAAATGATTGAAAAACTTGCACTTGAAATGCTGGAATTTTTAGTTGGCAGAGATTCAAGGATACACAGAGGGTTGGATTATGGTTAACATGGGAACTTTTCCTCCATTTGAACAAAGAGTTGTCTATTTTAATGTTATCTAGGAAGAAGGAGTCTGTCGGCATCTGTGCCACGGGCTCCATCTGTCTGTAGACTGGAGAACTCATTCAGTCAGGTCACACCTCACTCTTTCCTCCTGGAGTCCATCTCTCCAGCAATACTGACACCTACTGATGAAAGCTAAGACAGACAACTGACCCAGATTGTTCATATTCTATAACACAGGGGGGAAAAGCATTATTTTTTGTTTGAAGATGAAGGAATATTCAGAAACAATGATACACATAATAATTAGCAGACTAATTTGGGCAGAGAAAGTGAATCTGCAGTAGTATTTCCCCTCTATGTGTTGTCAGGGGGGCAGTGTTCTTAAAAATGAAATGCATGAATGAAAATGTAACAAACACGTATACAGGATATTTTGTACATATTTTAAAATTGAAATGTTGTTATCCACTATCCACTATTCTGTTTTCAAAAGAAACTCAGACTCCTAAAGAGGGTATGTTTGATGTCCATCTGCCTCTCAGTGGCCATTTTTCAAAATGCACCTTAATGCAACTTCAAATAAATGTAAAATCATATATATTATAGTTGTATGAAATACTTTTTAACTTCACTAATTGAACCAGCACCTTTTCAAACATATATTCAAGTTGGCAATGAAACGAAGAGTTTGTTAAAATGTGTGCTTTTTTAGTGAGTTCCTTCGTGCGACGTGCCCCACTTACTATCATAGTACTCCAAGATTCTTCTCTAATCTTGCATGATTACAGGGAACTAGTTGTTATCTTGCAAGCTTTGGCTGAAATCAAGGGGGAAATATTCATTTCAACTATTTCAGCTTAGATTCCACATGGAGCATATTTCATGGTGGCTTCATTTATGCCCACACTGTCTTAAAATGTCAAGCAACTGCATTAAATATGGCACATGAACATGTAGCAGTGTACAGGCAAGTGATGGCTCATCCTACTATATGTATGGACAATTTCTGTCTTCCTCATCTACTTTTAGGTTGATTGTATTTGCAACAACCCCTTGTGTCCCTTAATTTACCCATACTCTGGTGTTCACTCATAAACTTATTCAGTCGCTCATTATCAGCCTGTAACTGATGCTACAGTACATACATGGACCAGGGTCTGAAGCAAGTGAGAGATAAAGGTACTATTACTATCATTTATACACTACTCTAAAGAAGAACAAACTATTAGGATGAGTAAATGCAAAACACACAAACCTCTTGCAGTGACAGTATAACTGTTGTGCCATGTTATTAAGGCACAGTAGGCATTTTCACTGGTACAATATTGTGTAATCACCTTGAGGCTATGGAACAACTTCCTATTCACAAAGTCAGCCTCGTGTTCCCCAGGGCTGCAGTGATGGAATATGAGAGCAATCTACTGAACACAGCACACTCAGGCATCCTAAAGTATGAACCTATTCCACTGCAGTAACGGTAAATGTTGTTAATTATTGATAACTACTGTCATTCTGTTAACCACCTGCTATTTGACAAGATCCTCTCTTATAACAAAAAAATGTGGCAACCTTTATATTGTCTATTATTATAAACCACAAGAACATAAAGAGATCCCGCTTTCTTCCCTCTGTCTGTGGATTGTCTGCAGCTCAGTCGATAGGAGTTTTGAAAAATGAGAGTGCTGTATTGTTTCAGAGAAGTAAAAGGTACTGCAGATAAATGGTAATGTTAGCAACATTTACAGTATGTCACAAAGACACAAAGGTTGATTAACTTATATGAACTACTTTAAATGGCTCCATGAAGTGAATATTTTGTCTATGTCCTTCTGTATTTAACTCTCTTAAACAGCCAGATTTCCATTTTGAACAGGCTTTAAGAGGGGTTCTCGGGTTGCTGATCTGAGGCAGAAAGGTCAGTCTAATTAAACTGAAACAACCCCAAACTTTGATGTTGATTCATACTGTCAATGGGTTCAATTAACTCCACAAATTGTCATGTATAGCAGTCGTGCAGTGGCTTGGTGGGGGTTTCGGAATAAGTGAGTAAAAAATAGGACAGTTTTTGATAATCAAGTTTAAAATGACTTTCACTGACTTTCCATTAATTAGTCCTGATTGTTATTTCCACACAAGAACTCAAACACACTCCAATATCATTGCTGTTAAAGCACAGAACAAGAATTCAATGTGGCAGCACTCACTGTGGAATAGTATGGTAGGGCTGTACTTTCACTGCTGATGGCTAATCAAGCGTGATTACTGACCCTGCATATATTATATTGGCATATAGAATCATGTTCATGTTTTTTTTTTTGAAACAGCACAGAGTTGGGGTAAAATTATTTTCTCACTGTTATTATTTTCTATTGCCTCCTCAGACTAATACAGTTTTGTTTATATTTACATTTGTTTTAAAATTACTGTGCATTTTCCTGCTTTTTAACTTGCATGGTAATTTACACACAGTCCCTACCCCACTGATGCAAGTCACTTCCTCTCTCTCTCTGTCTCTCCCTTGCTCTCTTTTTCTTTCTCCACCCAGCTGTAGATCAGGATACATGAATGCTGGGAAGGAGGATAGTGGCAGAAATAAGAGAGAGGGTGTGTGTGAGAGAGACAGAGAGAGGAGGAGGTAAAAAAGGCAAGACATAGTAGGACAGAGTGTGTTGGAGAGCAGCATACTGTAGCATAGTGCTGCGTTGTGATAATGTAGTGAGCATGGAGCAGCAGGACCAAAACAAGAGGAGAAGGGGATACAATGAGGACACAGCTTGGCTTTATTCCTGATCAATAAAGGCTAGATTAGTTCAAAATCTGAGCATTAGAAAAGAGAGCTCATTAAGCAGCACTGCTTGGCAGAACTGACTGCCTGCAGACCCCTTTGAGTTTGAATTCTGCCACCAAGGGATTTTAAATACGAAGACAAAGTCACTCCGAACCTTGGGGACATGTGAGGACATAAAACAGAAAGCGGAAAACTAGCTCCTGACATTTGGACTCAAGAAAACAACACATCTTGCAGCAGGATCAAACAATTTCTCAGGTATGCCTACTATACAGAATCACAAACACACATATAGCGATTCTGATAAAAGGCTCTTTTCTTTAGTAATATTCAAAAAGTGTGGGGCACTGAACGAACATGTGTATTTTCCTCCTTCGCAAAGGGGGATTTAATTTTGTATTAACAGGGCAGGACAGTTGTCACTTAGTGTTAGATGGTGACATACAGACATTGGTCACTTGACTGAGCTCAAGTAAAATTAGATGACACGCCAGGCAAAATAATAGATGACTAAATCTTCTTTTTGCCATTTTGACATCCCTGGATGAAGGCTGTTGGGGAGGATGAAGGGGATTGAAGGGAGCCTCGTCACAATGTGTTTGCATGAAATGCATGCCATAAATCAACACTTGCACGCACAAACACACACTCACAGTATTTTTGGTGTATAATAGTCAAATGCCTGCTCAAATGCAAAACACATGATCGCCCTGTTGTTGACTAGCGAACTGTTGTTGCGTAAATCATTAAAATGACCCCCTGCACACGCAAGAAAACTGGCATATGTGAATTCATGATTGGCATTGACACTCACGCACGCGCGCACAAAATGCCACCTCTGTGAAGTGTATGCATTATGGCCTCTTTCCAAGGTGAGCTGAATGTGGAGGACAACAGAGGGGATGCTGCTTGCTATGACAAACAATGAAAGAGGAGAGAGGAGTTCACCACAGGAGCTATGTTTTGAATTTTATCCATCAAATAAATGATCTTTGTGCTTTGAGAGGGGATCTGAGCGGTACGTTTAAAATGCTAATATAAGAGAATACTTGTTTTCACAGCCACAGCCTCACAACCTAATTATCAGCCCTAACAGATTGCCATTCCTAATATCTTATCCAATCAAATGTCAGGACAGTGATAACAATTCTCTCTGTCTAATCTTAAATCTGCAATTGATTTTTGACAACTTTAGTTATCCTTCATTTCTGCAGTAGTGAAGCAGTTCCATGCCTCAGTTCAAGCTCTGTGCATTGTTTCAACTTGTCCTGCTTACTCACTGATTCCTTTCACAGCGCCATCTCAAATGCCTCTCACTGTAAACTTGTTCCTCTCTTACTTTTAGACGGATGTAATGGTGTGGAAACCCTGCCGCTCTCTTGAATTATCAGACTTTTGAGTGAGTCAGACAAGGGATGGGGAGAAGAGCGGCTGACCTGACAACTCCGGTTCCAGTTTTAGGTGTCCCTGCCCTGGTTGGAGTACGTGGTTGGAGGACAACAGGAGGAGACAGAACCGGAGGAGCCCTGCTGCAGACGTGGGGACCTCAGTGCAGTGTTGGTGTTCAGACGTCTCCAAGGATAAGCAGACCATCTACCCAGCACAGTGTACAGCTGACTGGTACACTCTCTACGCCATCAGATAACATTACTCAAACATCCAATAGCTATATTACCAAGGAAACGGAGTACAAGGAGATATTACTGCTAACAAAGAGCGACAAGGAGAAAAGGGCTATTTTAAAACAGAAAAGTGGGGAATTCAAGACCAAGAAGGAAGTGACTTTCAAAGCACTTGGAGGTGGGGCCCCCGAGGATGTGACCTGGAGTCAGAGGAACTGTAGTGAGACTTATTGCTATGCCAGGGCAATCAAGACCAACCCACACTTTGCAGGAAATGTAACCTATGTCAGACCTAAATTGAAAAGCACTTCCCGTTACACTAACGGCAGCGTTGTTGATTCAGAGGCAATTGGGGGAATTAGCGTTGATAGCGATGAAGCAGAGCCGCTGAAGAGTGCAACCTCTCGCGGAAGAGACCAAACCAGACAGCAAGGTCATTATGCAGAGCAGGGTGGGAAGACGCTGCAGTTATCTGCTGTCCGACCTTCCGCTATGCCTCAAAAAATGTGTAGCAGTTGCAGCGGTAAACAGTCTGTAAGCACCACTTTTGGGGAGAAAAGCCCTACTGCTGATGCTTACCTTGGAGAGAAACCATCAGAGTCAGCCCTCAATTCACTCTCGACCACCACGCATTTCCAGATGCCCCACATTAAGTCAAGACATCATGAAATCTCAGAAAGCATCAAAAACAGAGACAAAACGACACAAAATACCGTCAGTCCACAACTGTTATATCTCAGTGAAGAACTAAAGTATGGAAAAACACCACACCCAGCATGCCCAGTGCACTCCAGAGGCAATTTGGTCACTTTGTCACAGACACATGCTGCTAGTGATGAAACATCCACCCAACCCACAACTATCCTACATGCCAAAACAATCACTGTCACTAAGGCGACAATTGAAACAAGACAAGATGATGCCAGTATCAAATCTTTTGTGAAACCATCACAGGACAGTCAGATCCCCCGACCAACAAGTCTCATGTTGACTCCGCAGATGGCCACAGCGACCAAACCAAACAACCCGCTTTCACACACTTATCCTAAGCACCTCAAAAGACAACACAACACCGCACAACATAATGTGCCTCAAAATGTATGTGTATCTGTACACGCTACACCTGAAAATATTCTACCTTCTTATTTGTATGCCACAGCCGCTGGACCTGGAAACACATCCATTATTAACACACACCAAACAACCGCAACTTTGAATACTGCACCGGTGTACACCGAAAATATGCCTGCTAAAGTTCCTACAGCTCAACAGGAAACCCTGCACTCAACACATACAGCACGACTGGCAGCAAGTACATTAGACCCAATTCCTAAATCAGACACAACAGCAAAAACTACACCTGCAAGTCCACTACATACTTCACCCGATCTAGGACACCAACCACAAGAAAAGTCATCCTCAAACGTCGACAGCAAGTCACCAGGTAAAGTGTCTCTTCGTGACACTGTAAAGAACTCAACTGGATTCCTCTCTTTTGCTGATGCACCACACACAACTGCGCCACATCAACATCTCATCAACGCTGTTCCACAAAGCACTTTGAATAATATCTCTAAATCAGATCAAATTATGCATACCAGTATTAAACATAAATCTGCGGCTACACAAATTCACCCTCAAGCTAACTCCTCAAATTCTGAACCTATACTTCATGTTTCTACAGCATCTCTAACCGCAACACCCTCTGCAACAAAGCCCCAATACTCAAGAGCTAGGTTGCCTTCAAGGGCAGCACCCAGTTTCACATCTACATGTAAGAACATTCTATTCAAAACCATAGCCCTCAGGAACTCCTCAAACAATCTGAGCAACAATTCAGCACCCACCTCTTCATCTACATTGACAGAAATCCAAAGTAATGTCTGTGTATCAGGTACAATGTCACTTCAGTCAGTAGACACAACACAGCGCAACAAAGCACTTTGCCATAAGGAAGCACCCCAGACAAATCACCCTGGTCGCACACAAGCAACAGACAGCAGAACTACAACCAATAAGGAATCTGTTTTTTGCTGTGAAAACTCCACAACAACTCCAGTTGCGTTATGTGAGCAGCTAAATGTGTCAAAACATCATAACACAGGCAGTGATGGGAGCACCCACATGTCTAAATTAATTATTCCTGACACTGAATCATACAAGGATAAAAACAAATTTAATGGAAATCTAATCAATGAATTAGTTGTGTATGAGTCAAAAGACCATGAAAATTCAGATCTATCACAGGTCACCAATCTTCAGAATTACATTTCCCTAATTAAATCAAGCAGCTCTTGTCTGCAGGGTTGCACAAACACAGAACAACAAAAACTTGCACATTGTCAAGGATACACAGAAGCTGCACACGAGGGACACTGTGCCACATGCCCACCAGTAAATACAGCCCAGGAGACAGATTCAAAAACAGAACAGTTTGCCCCGGGTCTATCAGTCAGGCATGCACACATCAAGCTTAAATCCAATGCAAATAAACAGACACATCCCGATTATTCAACACCCTCTGTAATAGCACAGACAAAGGGTGAGCCCGTTATCTCCTCAGTGGAAAACACCAGTAAACATGTAGACCCCATTGCCAAATCTTCAGTCCACCAAAACTATGATACTTCATCACTACCACAAGCACACTCAAGTCCAGAACTTTCTTCCACTGCACCAGCCCGTTTTAACAGTGAGGGAGAGCTCTGTGTGAACACAGGCCCTGAATGTAATTCGTCATCAACAATGCACTTGGCATCCCTTCCTCGCCTCCAGACCTGCGAGGCGGAGGCAATCGTCAGACCGGATTCAAAGTTTAGCCCTGCTCTCCCTCAGCTGTGCCCAGAGGACACCGGCCTGGCTCACTCCCACCCAGCTGATGCAGCCCTGTTGCTGCCTCCTTCCCCACAGTGCTGCAAATCAGCAGCCCTACAGCAGAGGCTCGAGACTGTGGAGGCCAGCCTGGCAGCCAACAAGGACAGGATCACTACTCTGCTTAACATTATCCATGACCTGGAGACGTGCCACACTCCCACCAGCGGGTAAGAGGCGTGTGAGTGTGTGTATGTCTGCATGTGTGGCTGTGGTAGGGTATAGGTGAAATGATTTATATTAGTAAGTAGTAATGTAATGGCTTGCTCGCATTACATTTAGAAGTGGAAAACAATTATTCCTTGACACTTATTAAATGTTTAACTTATAGTTCAAGTATAATAAAAAACCTAAAGGGTCAGATAAGACTTCTAAATTATTAAAATACTCTACATTCAGTCCGGTGCAGGTATAGCTGCCAGAATAGAGGGAATTACTTTAAAAGCTATCCTGCAGCGCTGATCTTTGACTTTCCAGTGAGTCATCACTTACATTTACTGGAAGCACTCAGTGGCTTTGTAATTCATTGGCAAATTGTTTTTCAATAAAATAAAATAAAAACATTTGTATGTGAGTTTGTGTAATTATACGTATGATTATTCATAGATCAGAGGATAAACTTTTGGTTGTTGTGATGGCAATAACAAAACCTTTTACAACAGAAACCCAGGCTCTAGGTTATTTATACCTACTTGTAGCTTGCAGAATTTTTAAATCAACATATGCGTCACAGATTTTTTTTCACAGTTGTGTTGTAAAATAACAAAGTGAAAAATGATGGCAGTGCATGTCTTTAAAAAGTGACCATAATTTGTCGTGATGTTGCTGATGCGGTAGAGTTCATTTAGATGCGGAAACTGTAGAGTGACAAGTTTTTGGACATTGACTTTATGCTGACATTGAACTAGTATCCACACTGGAAATAAAGCCTTTTAATAAGAGAAACTTATGATTAGCACCGTTCATTACACATGCTATGATTTAACAATTACCTTTTGAAGGTGAACATACTGTTAAGATGAAGCTGGCTCTGTGGCTGCTATAAATGTGCTATAAATCATCTGATGATGTGAAGCCTCAACATTGTTACAAGTTTGCAAACAGGTCTGCGAACGTGTGCCTGAGTGTGACAGAAACCTACTTGGGCATTTCAAGAGGGCATGATTTATTTAGCCATATAACTCTTCTGGGACAAATAGCGGGAATTAAAACAGCCTTCTGGCAATGTGTCTCTGTCAATCATTCACATCCACAGTAGTGTGCTAATAAGTTGTGACTGTCTCTGAGGTCATGTTTCAGAATAACCAACTCCTAATAAGCGACTGATGTCTGACATAATGCATGTTATGCAGCTCATCGCTGCCAACAGCAGCCTGAATGAATATCAGACAGATAGGATGAGTGGAGAGAATATTAAATTGTGAATCTGAAAAGACGAGAGTCTTAGTCGTTTTCCTTTGTTATGTAATATAATTTGCTTTCTTTTATCCTAGTCGACGATGCTACAAAACTGGACAGGACCTCAAAAACTGCTCAACCTGCCAGAAGACTGCTTGTATTGTCTACAGGTGAGATAATACTGAAATTGGCAATTTTGCCTGCATGAAGCTTTTGAACTGATAAGTGTCCAGAGCAGCTAAATATAAAAGAATGGTTGCAGAATGTCATGAATATATAGTGTGATATTGCTTTAAGTTACTCATTGGTGTTGCTCATAGGCTGGGGCAGGAAGACTTTATATAGATAGAGTGACTGTGTCCGGGCTGAAAACATTGTCTCGTGTCATATTCTCAAAAGGACATTAAGAAAACAATTAGAATGAAGTCAAAATAATTAGTGTTCATATAGACAATAAATTCAAAATTCAGTATTACTTTACTAAATATTTGGACATATACAGCAGTGGGACCACATATCAATTTTATTCACGGACAGTTTCCTAAATCTAGGTCTTATTTAGAGTTTCCTTGGTGCATGCGACACACATTTCAACAAGGCTGAGCCCATTTGCTGTTTCAGTTGCCCTGCAGTTCTCTGACAGCCAGCAAACGTAGCTTCCCTGAAAATTAATGACTTATTGTATGAGCAGCCTACCAAATAAAAAGCTCAGAATACATAGGGAGATTACATTTTCCTCTCTGAGCAGACCATAAATCTTTTGGAACAACTGTCAAATTTAAGCACTGACTGTATTTGACTCAATCTATTCACACAGCAGATTCATGGAGTTTGATATGGCCTTTCTATCTCCCAAGTTGCCTGCATGATTGATTTATTATGATTTATGTTGATCTCTTTACTGAGGTCACTGTAAGTATTGTTAACTTCATGTTCATGTCACATTGAAATTGAAAAGGTCAAGTGAAAGTCTATCTTGACACATTCTCATATTTTCACACCCTGCAGCAATTTTAAGAAAGACATCAGTTTTTTTCCACCTTTTTGACAATAACAATAAAAAGTGTTGTTTTTGGTTTGTGGTTATGATTTGTGCAAGTATGGTACGTTCTCACAAAGTTAAAAATCCAATTTTCATTTAGTAATTAAAAGAAAGACAATGACATGATATTGTTTCACTGTCGTCTGAGGAAAGCTATTCATCCATAGTTTTGTTGCAGATGTAGTGTATGAAGACCTTTCACGCAATCGCTTTTGGCCTCTTTATTCCAACTTTGGTCTTGGTTTGCACCCATTAGCTGTAATGTTGCATCAGGGGGAGGCAGTAGAAAAATAAAAATGAAAATCAGTTGTACCAGAAATACTGGATGTGGAAAAGAGGCTCAGAAATCTAAGGCTACTCATCATCTTTTGGAAAAAAATGTCTCATGCTCTACAAAGAAAAACCTAAAACAGTCTTTATCTTGAAATATTCAAAACATTCCTCTTGATCTACTTATTTTCAAAACCGCTTTTGCATGACAAAAAGATATTACATAAGTTGATTTGCTGACTGGTGTGTGTTGGCAGCTGGTCCTTAAAGGCCAAGTGGAAGATAAGGATATTCGAACAAGACGTGTGCACCTTCAGAAAAATAAAGATACCCTGCCAGGGAATGTCTTCCTGCCCAAACCAATCAAGCACTTTGAAATCTGACAAGCACAGAGCTTCCCACGAGGAGTACCACACAAAGCAAAGTAAACTGTAGCTAAAAATGCTTGATGCATCAAAGAAATATAAGCTGGAAATGCAGATCTGACACACCTCTAAGCATTCATTTGCATCCTTAGGCAAGAGCAGAAATATGTACAGTATGTTTGCATGTCTTTCGCATCTGTGGTTTTTGGGTTTTAGTAATTTTGGGGCCTCATGTCTGTGTGTCCAGTGTGGAGTATGACTTCAGGCAGCAGGAAAGACGCTTCTTGGAGATTCTGAATCATTCAGCAAGAGGAAATAATGCTTTCTCCATGCACCTATCCCAGACCCTGAACTTCAGCCTGCTCAGAAATGTCATCATTAAGAACTTAACAAAGTCAAAGGCGAAAAGCAAAAAGCTGTGCAAGACCCTTTTCAAATGGCTGCCCAGGAAAATCCAGCAAGTGTAGACCTCATAACGATACCTGTGTGCTGTTTAATAGCCATAAGCCTGTGTTACAAGTGACCAGCATAAGAAGCCTTTGCAGAGGACTCTTGTTATTACCTTCCTATCCATAGAATGAGATTACTCTGAATTAGACTCTTGCCCAGTAGAGTTCCACTCTCCTGCACATTGTCAAAGCTTATAAGCAGGATTTTGTACTGGAAGTTGCCCCTGATCTCTGTGACCTCCAGCTAGTTGAATTCATAAGAAATTCTTTAATTCACTTTTGACTGTTAATGTTATTTTGTTCACGCCTGCGTAAAATATGTGGCTAACCACAGCCACAGATTTCTTCATGTAATTTTACATGAGATTCTGTTCTCTTTGCATTGTTATGACTAATTCACCATGAGTTCCAGTTGATGTTACATTTCCCCTTCAAGCGTCCCCTTACCTGCTTCTCCTCAGTCTAAATGTGCAGTATAAAATGGTTTTGAATGGAATCATTTTTGAAATGCAAAAATAAATCAGAATTTACTGACTGTTCATTTGTCTATAAACTTGTTCATTTGTCCAGGGTTTTGTTTAATTGTGAAGGCTAAACTTTCCTTTGTACACTTTATGACTGAAATAAAGAACATTTTCAGCTAAGGCATACAGCTCCAGCGCATCTAAACCTCCTCTCAACTGCAAACTAGCCACATGAGTGGAGAAAATAGAGAAACATTCATTATGCCTTTGCCAATTGTGCTGATGGTCTCCAAATCCCCAAACAATCTGAACGTCATAAAAGGTTCCAGAGTAAAACAATGACATGACGAAAAGCTGCAATGAAGCGTGAGTCACAATCAAAATGTTCATGTGCACATGCACAAACCAATGAACATCCTCATGGACACCAGCACATGAATAGAAAGCAAACTACTACAGCAACATAAAAAAAACATGCGGATGTTCCACTGAATCTTGCATAAATTCTCAATGCAAGGGGAACGTGAGATTTTGAGAATTTTTGACAAAAGCTTTTGAGTAAGGAACATATAAACACTTTGTTTGAGCAGTAAGCCAGGCAAAGATTGTGATATTGCCTTTTGAGCGGGCAGTACTTAGACACTTTAATTAAAACGCTTCTGAGAAGAAATAATACCAAGTGAAACAATGGCACTAGAGGGAAATTTGGATCCAAAACAAATGGGGCAGCCTTGTAACCTCATGCAGGAAGCACACTTTTGCCACCAAGGTACATTTAACTACTGTAAGTGTAAGTGGTTTTCTTTGCTAGAAATGGTTACAATAAATGCATGCATGCAGAGCAGCAACGTTCAGATAATGGGCAAAAACCTTCATAAATGTTCAGCTGCACGTTACACTTTATATAACCTAAAATGAAACACCACCGATTTTACACATCAAAGGCTGTTTACGGGTCTTAGGAGTACTACTGCATATGTGAAAACTGTTGTATAAAGCCTTTTGTGGCTCCAGAGGGAGCTGTGTGAAGTCTGATAAATGAGGCAAGCTTAACAGACCTGTGCAGCCCACTCCTCATCTCTATTTGATCAGGTTAGTGGCTCAAGGCCTCATTAGCTGCTCCTAGCATAGCACCACCTATCTCTGACAGAGCTGTCTGCGGTCAAGTTGCACTGTGGGTAATGTAGGTGCCAGGTTTTGACAAGTTAGAACCGAGTCAGAGTGATGATGTATTCACTCATAAGTACAGTGCTTTTAACATAATGGGAGAATGTGAATTTACAAGGAGATAAAACATAATTATTTTATTATGTGACGTCAGAAATCATCCCAAAGACAGCTATACTCTATGTTAATGGTTGTACATTATGAATCTCTTTCCTGCTTGAGCTAGGATGGAGGTCTCACACGTCAGCTCAAGTCAGAATAATTTTCATGTGTGATTAAAGGTGTCACGTTGTGTTGAAAAGTGCTGGGGAAATAAGGGCTTAGATTAGGGGTGTGATGACACACTTGGATCACGAAAAAGTGACGATGCACGAAAAACTAGATGACAAGACTTGTAACACTTTTTGAAGAAATATGAAATGCTGAAATTTATGAGCAAATAAACACCTAATTTCCTGCATTCTGGAAACATTTTCTGATCTAATTTAAGGTGGAATTTTTTTATGTGAAGGGAAACAACATTTCTTGGTGCAAACTATTTTTCAGAACATTTTTAACAAATGTTTCAAAAAGTAGTGGGGACCCAGCATCCCCAGTCTAAATGACACCTATGTGTGTGATGATAAATGATGCAAATAATCTCATATTATATTAGTTTCACAGACTAAACAGAACAAACATCGTTCAGAAAAGAACACAGAGAAGACAATATAGAAACTTTGATGGGATTAACAAGCTTCAGCCATGCTTGCTTATGCAGAGAGCTCTAAATTCTTGATTTAAGAGTCCAGCTAAGATTCTGCAGTTCTCTGCAAATAGACCTGCCAATTTTGAAAAGTGGTACTTCTAAACAATATTGCGGCAACAGCACTGCACTGAGTCCTGGAGCCAAAGACAAATGGGTCTATAAAACAAAACATAAACAGGCCAGACAACATATTGCACTTATGTCCCATATCGGAGAATATCCTTCAAAGTGAATGAAACTACTTGTCATCTTTGTGACTATTAAAGTGTTAAATTTCAAAATGGTTAGACAAGTAATTCTACACCATCAGTTCAAATCCTCCCTATAGCTGGAAAAGTATCAGTTTATTCACATAGTGGCAGAGAAGAACAATTTCCTGTTTCTCAGTCATGTAATCACAGCAACAACATGATTGTTTTGCTTTTTTTGAATTGTGGTAACTGGGTAGAGCCCAAGACACATATTAGGGAAAATTAGCTCATCATTGCAAACATGTCTGTTATGCCTCAGGAGATGATTCAGCACCAGGCTGGCATGGAACCACTGTGCTGGTGCACAGCCCTCTGTAGAATTGCACTAACGAACACCTTCAATTGCTTATTACTTTACAGAGCTCCAACTGCGACTCACTGAATTGAAACACAGCCGAATGTTCAGTTTAGCTTGTCCTACCCTATTATTTACATTACCTGCAGTATATTTTTGCGGAACCTTATTGTTAAATAAAATAGTTGGTACTACTTTATATTTTGGGATTTTAGAATTTAGACTTTATTATCCCCATGAGGATTTTTTTTTCACAGCGCTGCACACACCAGACAACAAGAGGACACAGTAACAACATGACAATGACAGACAACAGTGTCACAACTGTCTCAGCAAAAAGTATTTCCATTTGCTGCACTGTGACTAATCAAGAACTGTTTACCCTTTACAGCTGTATAATGATTCAACAAATAAAACCTGCCAGCTGAAAAATTTAAGTCTCCATTAAGTGACATTGTTGACATTAACTTTGAATCAAATGACTAAGGTGAAAGGATTATTTCACTTCCAGCATCACTGAAAATTAGCACCCCTGTCTGCAGCTCTGTGCAGCCCTCAGCCACTTTCAGCTTATTATTTTGGTTCACTGGTCCGTCTGGTTGAGGTCCAACGACTCTAGCTAGCCCCTGCATAAAAAGCCATGGGTAGCTGCCAGCTCACAAGCTCAAACAAGCTGTACACTACCTGTGCATAGAAAAATGGCAGAGAGGTGAGCTGAACAGGAGGCTGGTGAACATATAGCAGAAAGCCTAAAAACAGAGCTAAAGGGTGGATGAATGGACTTCTGAAAGATGGCAAGAAATATAGGACTTCTCAAATAGGTAAATATAGGCAATTTCAGGCAAGTATGGCAAGTTTTGCTATAAGTGTAGCTATAAGAAAACAAGAAGCTAAGATAGAATGTCTAGGGACCACTACCATGTGCAACATGAGGGTGGCATGACTGACTAATTGTTATTTTGCATTTTAACAGTTAAAAATGGCCACTTCTGGATGAAATAATTAATTGAAATTGCTGCTGTTGTGTTTTTCCTACAACATCATTGTGTTTGTACTGTGCCTTCATTATCAGATTTCTCCATCAAGGCCATTTGATGGAAGTGCTGATCTATTTTGCTTTTTGAATCACTGGTGAAGAGTCTACAGCCACCCTAGTGCCTCTGTGAGGCTGTATTCAAAGACCCAGCAGTGCTTTAAACTAAATGCAAATGTCAGCTTGCTAACATGCTTAGTGTGACATGATAACATGCTGATGTTCTGCAGGTACAATCTTTGCCATGTTCACCATCTTAGTTTAGACTGCTTACATTCGCTAATTAGCAATAAAGGCAAACTGCAGCTGCAGGTATTTTGTCACAGACCAAAGTATTGGACAAATCAAAATGTCACCATATTGATTAATTAATCTTGAAGAAGAATGTGTGTACCAAATGTCACTGAAATCTATTCAACAGTTGTTGAGGGTTTTCATTAAAATCCAGAGATGTCAGTCTCATGACGGTGGAAATGTCAGAGGGTGATCAAAGTCAGTTGGATTAGTCCTCTGGGGACCATGAATGTCTGTCCAAATTTCATCCATATAATAGTTTAACATGATCTCATGGTATGGTGTCATGTCTACGCATTTAAAACTTTTTCATGTGTCTTCTGTAAGTACGTTACAGATTTGAAATGTACGTTGCACATTTAAGGAGTTTTGGGCTTGCAGGAAGGATGAAGACAGGTGACGTAGATAGGTGACCTTTGTCGTCATGGTAACAATAATAAACACATGGTTAACACAGTCACAGTTTGGTTGGGTTTAGGAAAAGATCAAGGTTTAGGTTAAAATAAGCATGTTAGTTAAATCAGTTAAGTTACATACACAAGTCAAGTTATGTTTTGTAAGTTGAAATAAGTCAGCGTTGACTTTTGGTTTCACACGGGACACGACCAGCAGCAGACTCCTGAAAATCCTGTATCCTTGTTTGGGCTATTTATCCACCCCGACCTCATGCCTACATGGATATTGTTGCTCAACTAGTATGTCAGCTGGCATGTTATTGGCATGCCATTTGTCAATACCAAGCTTGTTACTGAGATGTGCAGGAACCTTTGCACAGCAGCCCAATTGAAGCTCAAAGGGTGCCTCAACAGACAGCAGAACAGAGGCAGGATCTGGAAAGATGAGATCTGGTGCATGTGGTTATAGCAAGAGCTTTTAATAAGGTGCAGCAACTAACATTTTGACATAAAGCATGTCTGTGTTGTTAAGATATTTCAGTCTGGACCAAAGCGGTGGACTGGCCAACAGACAGACCCACATTGGTATCCCTGGAGCCACATCAAATTACTCTGAAAGCAAAGCATGCCACAAACACGCACACCATCCTGAAAAGGCCACCGGTGCTGATTTGCATTTTTTTTTTTTTTTTTTTTTACATTTCTGCACCACAGTAAGCTGTATATGGCACCAATGATTCATGCATGCTTTTAATCCAGTAAATCATATGCTAATCATTTTGCAACACTGTACAGAAGAAAATGTTACATGGAGAAAGAAGGGTAGAAGGCAAGGCCATTTTCCCAAAGAGCCTTTTGCCAGGAAGGGTCCCCTTCTTTTAAAAGTTAGGAATGACTGCAGAAAGATACTATTTCTAAAATTATTTTAAAGGCATAATTAGACAAAATTGGACATTATGAGCTAAAGGTAACATGTTTTAAATTTGAAAATCTATTTTGCAACATGTTTTATGTTGTGTCCACCCTATGAGAGACAGTTTGAGAGAGGAGCAACTCAGTACTTTTCTCCCAGGGCAGCCTGCCGTGTCATTTTTAGACTGAGATTCTGTGCAAATTGCCCTGTTATTCTGCTTTCAAGCACAGTGAACTGTGATTTGCTACATCTACATGATGATAATAAATGTTGAATGTACTTTTTAAGAATCTACCATTACTCATCATACACTAATAATGTGTATGTAAAGCAAATAGAAATAGAAGTGCAGTCATGATGGTGTTTTTGCATGTTGAAATGCGCTATCAACTCCTAACCTTACTGTGACATCTAAAGGGCTAATTGGTAAATCCTGCTTCTCCCTATGGAGGAATGAACCGTCATGGATTTTAACAAGAGAAGGGTATAGAGTTCTTATTTGACCTTTGTTTGTTTTGGTAAGAAAATGGGGCGCCTTCTAAGTACCAGTGTTATACTTGCATTGCAAATAGTTGTCTTTATCTTGACCACTTTTTGTGCAAGCCAAATATGATAACTTCTAGCGGGGCTGACGGTTTGATGACTTTGTCAGTATATCCTCTGAATAAGTTGTAATTAGCATGAAATTGACGACCAATAATCTTTGTCAATAGTACACTTATCTTTGCTTTTGACTTTGGAGTTGTGCAAAGCTTCGGCATAGGTATTGATTTCCATCTTGCATCTCCTGTGGTCAACAATTTCCTGAGCTGAATACAAGATAAGACACTTTTTTCACTTTTATATTCCCTGGTTTAAAGATTAGTTGACCATTGTTTGTTTATTTTTAACAAAGTCCAAATTTGTATTTGTACCTATTTTTAGAGGTAAGGATGATCATGCAGTTTTACATCGAAAACAATAACTCAATGAAATGCATGTGCATATGCAATGATTACTGCTGCAGATTTTGATCGTTTGTTTTCATGCCACATGACTGTGCCCAGTTTGAAGATTCAAAAGGAAAAATCATTTGTAAATGAGCCAAAGGACTGTGCGTTGGGTAAAGCTGAGAATCTACAGATGTGTGGTCATAACCTGTGGTGATGTTTTACCACCATTTACTTTTATTGTATTATTTATATATTTTTGGAGATAAAGAGGGTTGTTGGTTGGCTGAGAGGTTAATGGGTATTAAAAGTTGTAAAAATGTTTGTATTTCTGTTGTGACTGACCTCTTGATATAAATATACATTTCAATTAATTAATTCCAAAGTAATTTTAGCTTAATTGACTCTTCTTTGTTGTATAGTATCATATTAGCACCCTGTTATGGAGGCAGTTAATAAATTACACTCTATATATAAGAATTCATTTCTAACGCTATACACTAGTGTTGAGAAAAAGTTAATTCAGAGAGTATCAAATACCATCTACCTAAAAATAAGAAGAAACTGGTTTGGATTATGGTGTCAAAACGCTAACGCTTAACCAAGTATGTAACTCTGTGTTGCGTGTTGAAAAAGTGACTTTGAATTACTTTGCGCTGGTGTTGTATATAAATTTTAGCGTGGTAACTGAAATGTAGTTTAGTGTGCGCTTCCATGCAGATGTGAGTAGATGGTGTTTAATGTGGGTAATATGCAATTAAATTACATCATGGGGTGGTCAGAATGCACTGGGACAGCAGTATGGTCATCAAGCGTGCTCAAATTAGCAAGTTGTAGCGGTGACCTCATTACGTGTGGACAACTACTACTGCAGAAGCGTGCCAAATATGGCAAAAAAATTCAGCAGCCACGCCAAGTTTCCAGTCGCTTGTAAAACTGTGCAGATGATTTCAGTTCCCATGTCAGTATTTGTTAGTCTGGCGTGTTTAATTAATATGCAACCTCTTTCCTGCCAGTATTGCCACCAAATATAAACATTACAGACTCTTCCCTTTTTCCCACATGGAAGGATTGCTGCCGGTTTTATGCGCAGACAGAATTAATGACTCAATTTGACGTGGAGACGCACTGGCAGTGTTCCTTGGGGACAAAGACGGGTTGAAGAGGGCATAGAGAGCCGGACTGGGGTTTACTCTCACTCCAAGGGTTGCGTGTCCTACAGAGGGGTTTTAGAGGAGCAGTAATCCACTGAGATGTCAAAGATTGGCTTGCCCCGGGATGAAAATGTAATATGACAGAGCAATGCAAGAGAAAGGAGAGAGTACCAGCTGATTTTCTATAGCAGGCAATTGCCTGTGGCTTTTATATGGCCTTGTACGCGGTATAATTTGGCTTAATAATCCTGCAACACACATAACAATTTCCAGCCTTATCTGTTTATTCTGTTTACTGGATTCCATCTTGTTGAACACTGTTTGGTGCCACATTAAGAAGAATGACAAAGGTGCAGGGAAGCATTTACACTTTCACAGGACAGGATTTTAATGTCCACATAAATTATACAGTCTAAATACTAGAGATCACTTAAAACACTTTAATCAACAAGGAATACACAGTCACAATAGTCATGCTTTGCCTCAGAGTATCTTCCTAAATTAAGATTAAGCTAAAAATGTTAGGCAAAGCATTTCATATAAAGTTATCCTTTATTACCCCAAAGAGGGCAATTCTTTTGGCTGACGAGGAACATGTCAGACCGTGACACCACACACATACAAACAAGCAAGTGGTTAATGCTCATTAACAACTTAAAAAATGAAACCCGGCCAGATCTAGAAATTGATAATTGATCAACAACATGTTACTACAGCTGCTCTGAGGTTTTTGATTTTGCCTTTTAAATTGCTTTACTTTTTTTTAAACCTATTTATGGTTTATTTCATTGGGACAGATTCAGTATAAGTCGACAAACTGACACAGCATTCTGATGCAAGCATTATAGTGTTCATAGCGGGAGCTAATTTGCAACACCCAGCCCTAGAGGGGCTTTTGTTTATTATTGTCTTTTGCGCTGCATACTTAATTCTTCCAGTGCCACTCCATGAAATGCCACTTCAGCCCTATTTTCTCAGACCTTAAAGACACAATGCATAAGCTTAATGTAAAAGGATTAACTCCCACCAAAATTCAAAACACGGGTGTGGGCATTTGAAAGAAAGTTTTAGACATGTTCTTAATACTGAATATGTTGATTTAGTTTTTTTTGTTTTAAGTTTCCAAAAATCAATCATCTGGCATTCACACCCTGTTCACACCCACCCGTGACTGGACAGCTATGAAGCCATGGTTTTGAACTTCTATCTTTATCTCTCTTTTTTCATTTGTTACACAACTATTTCTGTCACTTTATATTTATACAAATGAGTGCAACACTATTCTGCCTTCAGGGACTATGTGAAAAATATTTGAACTATGTCTGAATCTTTCCCCTATCCACCCCACTTTCAAATGTGGCAGTTTGGAAACAAGATGAACATTTGGAACCACTTTTTTTCTGACAGTTAGTTGCTTTGTGAGGCTTTACTTGACCTAAATGCTAGTTAGCATGCTATCATGCTCACAATGAAAGTGCATGTTGTTTAGCAAGTAAAATGTTAACAATGTTCACCATCTTAGTTTAGCGTGTCAGCATTCAAGCTAACATTTACTAATTAGCGCTAAACACAAAGTTCAGCTGATGCTAATGGAAGTGTCATTAGTTTCTGGTAGATATCTTGATTATGAACCAAGGTACTGGACAAAATAGAAACTTGACCTTTTAATCGGACTAGTTACACAGTTTAGGTATCACCAAAGTTATTACAATTCACCTTGTGGCAAACATAAATTTATGCACCAAAGTTCACAGAATTCTATTTAGTAATTGTTAAGATGTTTCATTAAAAAAAATAAAATGTAAAACTCACGATGACACTAAAAGAACAGTCAGGGGATCACCAAAAGTGGGTGGGATTCATCCTGTGAGAAACATGACTGTTTGCACCAAGTTTCATGGCAGTTCATTCGAAAGTTGTCGAGACATTTTACTGTTAACCAAACATGGCAACCTGGTGATTGTGCTAGAGGAAAAGTCACAGGATAACCTTCAGTATTCATCACCTGGAAAACAAGAATGTTTGTGTAGAACGTTGCGCCAGTGTATCTCACAGATGTCAAAGTTCACAGAATTCCATTTAGTGACATAAAGGGTCAAGAAGTGATATAGATGAAAATATAATTAGAATTTATCGAATAGTAGAAATATTGCAGCCAGGACCGGTGTTTTTATTTGATTTAGAAGAGGGCTTTGATGATAAAAGAAAGCTCAGATTTGGAAATGCAGCAACACGAAGCAGGTCAGACCAGCGGCCCTGAGACAGGGCGAGAAAGCTTGTTAGTCAGAAACATCACTCCAGGCTCACTCACATCTTGTTAGCGCAGCAGTGTGAATGAGGATGATTGACAGACAGCACAGCTGGAAGTCCTCTTTGTATTCCTGTTAATGGCCAGTATAATCTAAAACAGCCTGCTCGCCTGAAGTACACATATCTATACTATAGCTGCCAAATAAATGCATAGGAGTAAAAGGTATATGGAGTAAGAGCATCACTCATAGCTAATTACTTGTAGCAGACCACGGCTCAGTACCTACTTCTTTCCAGCAGGTGGAAGAAAAGAGTCATCCAGTCACCAAAATAACAATAATAACAAATAAAGACGGGAATTTTTGATCTTTTTTTACATTTCAAGAGCATGATATAACTGCAGAGTCTTTAAGGTTATTAAGATGAATGTTAAAATTTATGAAAAACACTGAACCCTCTAACAGCTACTGTGTCGGCTAACTGTTAACCGCTTCATTATTACTTCACATGACTTTTTATATATTTATTAGGTTTTAATTGCTTAATACTTGTGACTGCATTGTTTGTTTTGGTTGTGAGACATTTGTGTGAGTCTCTGCCTGGAGGTTATCTTAAATAAGCTCTAGTTATTGGGAAAAAAAATTGAAATTTTAAATATTGATTATAACAATAGTTTCACCCATCTGTGGCTTTGCTTACTGAGTGTTTTTCTGGACCAGTGCATCCAAACTGCTAAAATTAGTTCACTTATTTAGAGTAACAACTCCCCTCTTCCCTTTGACTTGACATTGCTAAATCTTAAGTTGACCTGGTCAGTTTTATGAAGTATAGTGAACTGCTATTTCTAGTTGCATAAATTGTTTGATTCTCAGGCTTTCTCCTCCCCCCAGATATGTTATTTTATGGGTCCCACTTGGATTGAGGATATTAACATTCCGATCAAAATTAGTCAGGAAGACAAGCTTGGACATCCATGTTGTCTTCTTGGCTGTGATTTTTTTAACCACTATTAAATCATGCATTTAAAGCAACAGTAATAATTAAGTTTCTTCAGCTTAGTATGTGCACACACCTAAAAGTGTGTGGATAATGTGCATGTGTCTTCAGTGCCAGATGTCCATAACTGGATTGTCTTGAGTGGAGCTTTTGGAGGGTGGTGAATTTCTAACTCACCATAGTAGACTGTAGTACGGCTGAGTGGCACAACTGTTACTTATGTTATTGATCAATCTATTTAGCCTGCATGATTATTCAAACTTGGTTTGTTTGTTAACTTGTTTTCATTTTAGGGGCAATATGGTGTATTTTTAGTGGTGTATTTTTTGCTGGGAAAAGGTGAGACACATATTATTTCAAGGAAACCATTAACAGATATTGTCATGTGATGAAGCATTTTGGAAGATGCCTCCATTTTACTGTGATTGAGGAGGACACATGGAAGAACAGGTACAACCTTTTTCCACTAAACAGCTTCACTCCAGATTCATGATTCCAGAGCCTGAAGCTAAGATATTAAAACCAATATGTCACATGATGTTAGAACTGTAGGGCTACAGCTTAAAATAGTCCCAATGGAGACTGCACAGGAAGGTCTCTGAATTTTCCCACAATGGGACTTTGGTGCTGGGAAGATGTTGACGTGTCTGTAAAATTGGCAAGCACCATATTAACGGTCCATTCA
This sequence comes from Lepomis gibbosus, assembly GCA_029875015.1. Taxonomy (NCBI): domain Eukaryota; kingdom Metazoa; phylum Chordata; class Actinopteri; order Centrarchiformes; family Centrarchidae; genus Lepomis; species Lepomis gibbosus. Next base: position 18,351 of record JAPMOB010221907.1, on the reverse strand, counting down.
CCTCCTCTATATCGGGAAAGAGGCAGAAGTCTCTCTGGCTGGTATCTCAAAATCAACCCAAACACAACTAAAACTGTCTGCATGCATCTTATGGGGAAATAGATATAATATTAAACAAAATGTTGTCTTTATGCTGTACCACATATTGCACAGCAGGTGCTAGTGTAGGGAAATGATGGCAGAGTCAATCTGACCACCACTTTGGTGCAGACTGAGATATCTCAAGAGCTATTGGATGGGTTGTTATAGAAATTCATGGTCTGGATGGTGATCCTCTCACTTTTCATGTAACGCCATAAATAAATAAAAATCAGCATGTTAGCATGTGATTATGACTGAAAACATGAGGTCATTATTGAATACTGGGTGCCAATTAAAATTTGTTAAATGCAGTCTTTATCTGTTGAGATCCTGTTGAGCCCCTTGAAATGGAAAATAATCCAATTTGAAAATACCCTTGTTGTCAGAAGAGTTGTGTTTCAGACTGTTTTGAAGCTATGAGGTTACAATATTTTTCCAAGCTCAAACAACAGTGAAAATGCTCATGAGCAAACATTGGGTGAATGCACCAGAGGGAGTGCATGTGTAGGTTACATGTGTCTGACTACCCATGTCTATGAGAACACATACAGGGAGGGAAAAGAGAGAGAGAGAGAGAGAGAGAGAAGTTCACACTTTAGCAGGATCACGGAAGAAGAGAACATTCATGATCTGGGAATAAAGTTGGGATCTGACGGTCATTCAAGACAAGGTGAGTCATCCACTTTGAACTGTTTTATTTAGGGTTTTACATGGAGAAATAACACTGAATGTTAACTAAGCAACTCTCTCCACATTTTGAAATTGCCAGTCACAAGCAGTCACAACATGTTTGGTGTTCGTGTTAAGACATTTATATAAATGAATGTGCTGCTTAGTGGTTAGTTGATGTCTCCTTTCTCTGGTTGCACATTCACAGGATGTTAGTGAGCATGTAGGTTGGTGGTTTAGTCTTGATCAGGCAGCAGTATACTGTTATATCACAAACGCCGTATGACAAAGTACAGATGTTGCATTTCCTCAAGTGTGTGGCAGTTATTAGAACTTGTGGTTTCACTTGAATTGTTCTGTATATTAGTTATCTGCAGAATTCAGCTTTACATAAGAGAGTCAGGATGTTTTGCTGGACAAGGACGGTACTGGATGGCCAGTTTGTTGCCAGTTTAAACCACTTTGACCTTTGAGGTTTTTCGTTTGTGTATATGAAGCAATCAGAGTTTTGGACTGAAAGAGTGATATGTGTGCAGTTATGTGTATACAGTATTTATACAGTTGATACACTGATAACTATACACAACCAAATCCAATTCAGAATTCATGCTATGCCATCACCTTCTCTTGTAGACTTCTTACAATAATTCAAGATTTAAATCAAATCAAACATGACAGTGTTAAAATGATTATGAACAATCATGTGGGTAGTTGTTGCAGTGAGCCACAAAACAATTAAGTTTATGTTTCTGAAATAGGTCTGCTTAATGGAATCAGCACATCCTGGACAAGCTAATGAAAAAGTCCTTCCTCAGTTTTGGCAGGTAAGAAAGTGCAAGAAGCTCAGTACCAGACCACAAGGCAAGGATACAAATGCACTGTACACAAACCACATAACTTCTCCTTGGATGTGATGTTGGCAAATTGCCAATGGACTTACCATACTGGTCTTAGTGGTTTCACTTTTCACAAGTTGTTGAATTATTGATCCCTGTCCGGCTGTGGGTTATTATGTTCTCTGTTCTCTCTTTTGTGTGTCTCTATGCTTCTGTTATATAACAGCTGCTAAAAAGAAACATGGTCTCAGTTACTGTAGATAAGATCATTTGTAGTATGAATATAGAAGATAAATGTCTGATGACAACAATTTATAATTCTCAACTGGTAATTTACTATATGCAATAACACAAGTATTGTGGTTAATATAGATATGCTGTAAATTGCATTGTAAGAGCCAACATTACCTGTATTGACATAGAGTATGTAGTCAACCACGTAGTGTGAGTACAGTATGTACACGTTTACACTTGTGCAGTAGCCGGGTCCTATGAATTCAGAACATACAAGTAAAGTATTAATGCCAGCCTCTTACATCACATGGATCTATTGTAAGTATCATATGACAGGCTCCTTTTTTCAGGAGTTTTTTGTTTCATTGCCACTGCTCTGAGTAGTTGTCCCAAAAAACACCATCATTTTGAATAGAATATGCATTTTCTGGCAAAATTAAAGCCACTTCACTGTCTGGGAAGCAAACAAATTAGTTATGAATGAACTTTAAAATAATCTCAGGTTCTTATCATGGTGCTAAGGTGGTGTGTTCTACCTGTTACCTTAGTCTTGTGGGACATCAGTGACAAACATGGATCATTTGCTGTTGTTCTGAGTTTTACATTAAATCCTCTCTGACTGTTTAAGGCCAGTGGAACCTGGTTCTTGTAGCACCAAATGAGAGCAGAATGACGAGTGCCGCAGCACAATCTAAACTCTGTCAGTGCTGAACAAAGTCACCATAGAAACACCAAGTGTTTACCCCTGAGGGAAAACTTTTGACTTATTAAGACCTTAAACCTTGGATTCTGTGAATAGCCAGGTACAGCTGAAACAATGGCTGCTTTAAATTAATTAACTCACAGCTTGAGGAAACACAAGGTAAAATCCTCTCCTTAAACTATTGTGCGCAGTGAGTAAAGTATTGTGGGCGTTGTCACTGGCTGTATAAAAATGTATTATGATTCATCTATTAGTGCCCTTTTGCATTGCATCCATATGCCATGACAGAGAACACTTATGTGAAAAAAAATTCACAGAACTTGGTTGTGGTATTTTCTTAGAAAATCCTACAACTTGCATTATGTGTAGCTATATAAAATAATAAAAAATTAAAAAGGTGTTTTTTTAATTAAATCCATTAGTGCAGACCCGACCTTTGACCTGACCAAGAGCATAGATTTGACTAGAAGTTAGAAGTTTATCATATTGGTAAAATATATACATATAACATATATTTAGCATCTTTTTAAGTGAATATTATCTGTAAATAAGATTAACCGAAAAACATAGTTGGCAGTGTCATACTTTAATTTAGCCTTGAGTTGTGTCAGCACAGGGTGGTGCAAGAACATCTGCCTTGCAGTCCGCCACTGGATAGTCTGAAGAGAAGCAATGCATTTTGGGGCAGTTGAGTTTGCGCAGTAAGCTCACTACTCATAGTAACACTATGAGTATGATAAACTCATACATTATTGCTAATCTAGTATACTCAAGGTATTTCTTGCACACACAAAATCCGCATACTATACAGCTGGAACGCACTACATACTCATTTTAAAATCATACTTAGTATGAAAAGTACATTAGTACGTGAATTCGAACACAACAAAGCTTTTCCAACCAGGTATAGGGAGGCCTGTATGTCCCCTGAGAGGCGAAAAAGTTCAGCATACGCACGCTCCTCCTTGTTAAGCTCATTGCTTCAAGCGCACAGTGATAAAAAAGATAAGAGATAAAAAAATAAAGCAGTAGCTGAAAGAACCTGGTAATCTGTTTTTCATGTTTTTGTAGTTACTACAAATTTGACGTAGTCTGTCTTAAAATGAACGTGATGGAGCAAAGCAGTGTCTTTTATTTAACAGGTGTCATAATACAAGCTCAGTCATATTCTTTGCTTATTTAAAAGTTTGTCATGACATTTCATGACAATGAGTTTAAAAAATAAACAGAATACAATAAAATGAATGGATGTTACATTTGGTTTAAAGACTTGGCTTTATGTATTCTGGATCTAGAGTGCATGTGATATTTACAATAAGAGACTACTTTCAAGGTACAAAGTACAAGGTAAATTTATGTATCATTTTACAACACAGGGTCATATAACAAGATGAAGTTGTAGTTCCCTTTATGCCACTTACATAAACAAAGAGTATACAGAACACATATACTCTAGATGGCTGGGTGGTAAATAACAAGTCATAAAAAAATTTACATTGTGGGCTGCTGAGGGTGAATTTAGGAGTCTCACAGCCTGGGTAAGAAGCTGCTCTATACTCTGCTGGTACAACAGTGAATACTTCTGCATCTCATGCCAGACAGCAGCAGGGTGAATAAGCTGTGGCTGCGTGGGTACTGGCTCTGCACATGCACCTCACCTTAACTCTGATATCAGTGATGCTCAGTAGATAGGTGCCAACGACCTTCTGAGTGGTTTTAATCACCCGCTGCAGAGCCCCCACTGTCCTGGGTCTTGCACATATCATGCCAGTTTGTCATGCTTCCAGACAGGATGCTTTCTATTGCTCTTCTGTAAAAGTTAATAAGAAATGTATTTCTATTTTGGCATTATTTTTACTTGTAAATCACTAGAAACACAGCATTACTGCACGTATTGTAAAGCTCGCTGATAATGCAAGAGCAACACATGAACATGGAAGACACATATTGGAGTTGTTTGTCAGTAAAGTTGCCCTTTGAGGCTGCGCATGTAAAAAGGACAAGTGATGCAGGAAGAAGTCTGATAATTAAAAAAAGATAGCTAGGCTTCCCTGGAAGGTATGACAGCTGGAGCTTTGACAGAACACCTCACAGAAAAATGTCTTCCAAAAAAGGTATGTGGTTGGACACACGGGAGTCTTTTTTTTTTTTTTTAGACTGGAGGGCTTGGATTTGTTTCTTTACTCCTTTAGACTGTGAATGTTTTACGATTGTTTTTAAGAGCTTGTCTTGAATTAGCCAGACAGTGATGCAAAGTAGCAAATGCTTTCTCTCGCAAGTAAATTCTCCCGTCTCCAGGGGACAGCTCTCTGACCTCAACATGTGTTTATACAAAGGCGCATTCTCTTTATCTCCACACGTGACACCACCTACAAGCCAAACTCTTTACCCTGCACAAATGTGTTTAATTTAGCTCCTATTTTGGCAATAAATGCGGATGCCAGTGTACAATGCAGAGACTATTGACACTACAGGTCATATGTATACATTCAGCTAAGTCACATTTAGTTCAAATCAGCTTAGACATCTGTAGCAATTACCAACCAAGCACACAGTAGCAACATTTTTTAGCAGGCCTAAAAAGCATGTAGTAAATCCAAGTCGGTAACAATTAAATTTTTTGGAATACAATTGGAGTTATTAATAAAGCCATGTTACTTATGGATTATATTCTGTAGCATATTGTCTGATTTGATATATGAATTCTTATATAATAACCATGGTTCTTGTTCTTCAAAGGAAGTCTTTACTTTGGAGGCCAACAACTGCGGCACTGTGAAAAAAAGATGATGGCTGGGAATTGCTTTCCACTCTGTGATCCACCTGAACCTGACTACCTGTATACACAGCCGCTATGGAAAAGTTAATGAGCTTGTTTAAACAATCACTATACCAACAGCAGCACTGTGGCTCTGTGCCTGAGGAAGGGGTCACCATGATCTCTACAGCTCTCCGCTGGCTAGCTCTTGTGTTTTTTATCATTCTGATCATTGGCGGGAACGTGCTGGTATGTTTGGCTGTTTGGCTGAGCCGTCGACTTTGGCGCATCTCTAACTCCTTCATAGTGTTGCTGGCAGTGACAGATCTCCTGCTAGGCCTGCTGGTGCTGCCCTTGTCTGCCACTGTGGAGCTGCGCAGCGGAAAATGGCCCCTCGGAGGAGCCCTGTGTAACATCTACATCTCACTGGATGTCTTGCTGTGTGAATCCTCCATCCTGACCCTGCTGGCCATCAGTGTGGACCGATACTTAGCCATTTCGGCTCCCCTTAGCTACTCCCGGAGAGTTACTCCTCTAAGCGTGACACTGGCCATGATCGCCATCTGGGCCTTGTCACTGGCTGTGTCCTTTGTGCCCATCCACCTGGGCTGGAACACACCGGACTACAAAGTGCAGCACTTGGACTGGGGCATGGGGGATGAGGACCAGGAGGGACGTTACTGCCAGTTTGAATGGAATAACAACTATGTTCTTCTTTTTACCTTTTGCACATTTTACCTGCCTCTGCTGCTAATGTGTGAAATGTATCTGTGCATATTCAGAGTGGCACGAGAACAGGTCAGTGTTGATAATCATTCTGTAAAACATGCTGAGGTTGAATATAAACGGTCGTGACTTAAGGCACGCATTACTTTTTGCAACTGTCTGAGGCTGCCATTTTGTAAATAAATAGTGGTCAGCATTTTAGTCGACGCACACATTTGCAACAGACAATAAGATATCATTCAGAGAGACATCTTCAATATTAATGCATTGCTGAATTCAATCCGTTATCAGTGAGTTAACTTCATTTTCTTTTTCCTCTGACTCATCTAACTTTCTCTTAACTGATCTTTTCAGGTGCGGCGTATTCGTGCTGCCACTCCATCATTTGCACGCATAGCATCAACTGCAGCCATAGCCCGAGAGCACAAAGCTACAGTGACCCTGGCAGCTGTACTGGGAGCCTTTGTTATTTGCTGGTTCCCCTACTTCACCTTCTTCACCTGCATAGGCATAAAGGAAAAGAAAAACCCCCCTAATACACTTCACTCTGTGGTCCTGTGGCTGGGCTATTTTAACTCAGCTCTTAACCCCATCCTGTATCCAGCCCTTAACAGGGATTTCCGCAGGGCCTATGGAGAGCTGCTTTGCTGCAGAGGACTGTCTCGCAGAAAACTGCAGCTTGCTCATGTGTCCGTGCATAAACGAATGAGCATTACTAAGGGACAGAGGCTGTCCCTCCAGTCTAAAAAACATATTGGCGCAATTAAAAAAGAAAGTGAGGGGAGGAGCCTCACCCTACACGAGAGGAACGGTATCCCTGATGAACCAAAGTGAAATGCCAGGGATCTGTTGTTTCATTGCTAGACTGTAGAACGGCAGCAAAATGTTGAAAATTATAAACTTGTCCCACTACTCAGTACCAGATTAGCTAACCATTTACAATATAGATGTTTAGGGTACAGTATAGTGCCAAAGATGATAAAATCTGTGTGAAACTCAAGGCACAACATCATGAATGTGCATAATTGTTTTGTTACTTCATTGTATTAATTCTTTCAAATCAGTGAAAATCACAGTCCGTGTGTAAATGATGAGCAGGCAAAGCAGAGCTGAGTGAAATGAATAGATTAATAAGTTTCCCAGCAAGATGCATGGAGATATGGATGGTTAAAAGTTTGCAAATTGTTTATTTTCTCTCCCCTGATCCCTGCCAGTGAAAGTGAATAAGTAACCAGCAACTTCATTTGATATGTAGAGTATGTGTATGTTTGACTAGACCCAAGCAGGATGACTTTAATGACCTCCTGGATGTTTCATACATGGTACACAGTCCAATCCTTAGAAATATGACAAGAAAGAATTTACAATGATTTATAAAATGATTTGCGATTTACTATGGTGCTGCATCTAACAAGTCTGACTTATTTCTAACACTTCTATTGGCCACACACTGCATCACATTAACTAAATACAGTTACAGTAAATCTGCATTCATGATATTATCTTTACAACTTATATGCAGTATGTTGCTGGGATTAGTTGAAGTTGAAGTATCTTGACCCTACTTCTGTTCAGAGGTGAAAGATAAGGATGAGAAAATATGATGAGGAAATTAAATGTTTATGTCTGTGTAAAAGTCTGCTTGACAAAGTGTGAAAGATAACTTTGAGATGGGCAATTGGATTAGCCGTGATAGCGTCGTCTTTTTTAATTAAGCAATGGCTTTAAAGTAATTTTATGGTTAATATATTAAATAAATTTAGATTTCTTCATTCCAAAGGCAGAATAATAAATGCATTGTATGTATGTAATAATTTCTTTCCAAACACAGTAAATCATTTATGCTGATTAGATTCTTGAAACTCCACTTTTGCATATTGGCAATCAATACATTCTGTCCTGTACAATGAATTTTAATAATGCGTTGGCTTTATTTCATCCTTTAAATGATTGAAGAAGACCATCAATGGTAATGTGCAGATAGAAATGGTTTTCAAGCATTGTCAGTAACAAGACAAGGCAGGCTGAGTGGGATTGTAATTAAAGTTTAATGTGAGCCTTGGTGCTGTCGATGGTAGCGGACGTAGGTTGATGTCAGGGAAATGTTGAAGCGGGGGAAGCCTAACGAAATCCCTACTGGGATGAATTGATTACTTGCCTCAACTTTGTAGAGGAGGGGATGCTGCAGAGGAGGAGATACCAGATCACACTCAGATTTATGAATATAATGTCTGAAAGTGGAAGCAATCAAGCCAGCAGCTGCACAGTGACATGTAAAATGGAAGTCATTAAAATTATTAACTGTAATTCAGGTCAGGTGGCAGAGAAGTAAAAAGTGAGAATGGAGGTACAGGAACATTTATGGGTAGCATTAAATGCAACCGAGTCTGAGGAACTTGTAATACTGTTCCCAGTCATTTGCTGTACATCTCCAGAACGGTAAAGGTCTCTAAGAGTTTGACTTAAAAGAGTTGCCTCGGAAAGTCACTGCTGCCTGCCAAGAAATAATAAGAACAGATACTAATTCAATTCTACATGCTGTAACAAATAGTTGCTTTTTTTTTTTTTTTCGGTAGTGATCAAACAAGTTCTAACATGTTTATTACTAAACTTTAGAGTTGCTGATATGGAAGCCAGTTTCTCCCTACTGACAGTGGTTATGCTAATCTCTGCTAATTGACTGATCCCAGGTCCTGCCCCTTTTTCACTCTGACAGTCTATTAACAATTCAGCATGCTTGCTACGTGGCAGAACCTGGTTAAAAGATGTTAACGCTCAGCAAGAAAACCATTAAGCATAATTTAAGCATTATTTTACAAATAAGTCCACCCCATTTAGACCTGCTTTTTCTTTCTATATTTTTATAGGCCACTAAAGACTGGTCAATGTACTTAAAACGCTTGCCAAATCATTATCTTACTCACATCACTTGCCAAATGTCCAAATAGTGAAACTATTGAAAAAAATATATTGTTTATACAAATGTATGCACTTCTTTTCTTAGCAAGACATCTATTTGGAAACAAATAATGATCTGAAGCCAAATTTAGCCACCAAGATTTACACAAACTCATTATGCTTCTATGTTCTTGCTCCACACCCCATAAGTGCTAACAACTACTGCCACTGCAGACCATGGAGCTTGATGTTTCAGCTGTTCAACAAGAGATGGATTATGTGAAATTGAGGAATGAAATTGTTTTTGGAGCTGTTCTCTGTAAAACGAGTCAGAGACAGCGTCTGCTTTGTTCTTCACATGTTTTTTGTTTGTATGCATTTGTGATGGTAAATTACACCAATTCTCTTGGTGCAATGATAGTTAAAAATGTCATTAATTGGTTGCCAAGAATAAAACTGTTAATCTTTGTCTTCAAGCTCTGAAATGTATCTAGCTGCATATTGTATATGTGCGTTATAATTAATGCATATCATAGGTCATAGATATATTATTACATATCCATAATTAATGCAATAGGAAATTATTATCTATAGATAATAAAATAATTAGAGACGTGATGCATTAGCTCTGGTTTAAAATGCACTTATACTGTAATCGCGAGTGCCTTTGATGAATAGTCTCTACCCTTTTAAACCTTATCGGCCTAAGTTCTGTGCTTCTGTAAATGTTTGATAATAACTAATGTGCTGCAACACAATGTCTCCATGCACTGTGCGTCATCATGTGTTTTGTGAAAATGTATCACTGGCTTACAAGTGTGCTATTCCAATATTGTGCTTGTTTCATTATATTTTCATTGTTATCTCCGTTTACTCTTACATTATTATTTCCTACATTACATCATATTGTACAGCACAAAGATAAATAAAATCCCACCTGCTGTACAAAGAGCATTTTTTTATCTCAGTGTCAATAGTTGTGTTGTTGTTTTTTGGTGTGTGTCTGTGTGTATTAGAACAATTATTTACTCGTTTAATGGAGCACAGACAATAGTAATAGGTACAGTGTTAGTATGGATGGAGACTGCTTCATACGGTTGCCATGTATCTATCATTTGAGGACGCAAAGAGAATTCTCTTCAACAGGATTTGAGATAAACGTCAGGGTTGAAAACATGATAAAATAAGGAAGGGAGGGTTACCAAAGAAAAACTAATTATATTTATGGAGACCATCATTCCAAATCTGTGATAATATGAATCTGTCAGACAAATGAAGGGTGAACTTTTAATGGCAAACATTGTTAAACTGTGAAATCAAGGAGGTAAAAGTTCCTGAGACAGAACACAACAGCTTAGCAGAAAAACTGGAAACAGGAGGAAACAGCTAGCCCTGTTGTGTCCAATTCCCCTAACAGGACCTCTAAACAGGACCTCTAAAGCTCACTAATTAACACATTGTATCTTGTTTGTTACACATGGTGAGCACATAGTGAATTTATGGTCGGTGATGTGCTGGCTGCGCTTGGCTGAGTTCAGTAAGTTTTCTCAGTTAGTTAGTCAGCGAGCTTTGGAGATGCTGATCAATGGATTTTGGTCAATTGAGCCAGGCTAGCTGTTTCCCCCTGTATCCATTCTTCGTGCTAAGTTAAGCTAACTGCTGGCAGTATTTTCCTATTTATCATACAAATGTCGTGGTGTCAATCTTTTAAACTCTCAAATAAGTAAATAAGTGTATTTCACAAAATGTCAAACAATTTCCTAATATAAATACATTCCAGTGTGCTAAAAATTTGTGGTGAAAAGCTCAAAAATAAATATTTTATATTTTAAAAAGAAATGTACTCATATTGTTTATGACTTTGACACCAGTCAGAACAACCACAAATGCTAGCATATACTAATTTAAAAACTGGGAATGCAGTGTTATTCTTTACAGTGGTTGTGGGGAAAACCCCCTCACCAAATGTGGGAGAGAGGTGTTTGTCTGAGTAGAGAAAGATTACAGCATGGAAAACTTTTTGCCTTAACAGGATGAGTAGGAGTGCACTGAGCACAGAGGCAAAGGAATCACTGACAAAAAAAATGTAGCAGTGCCATGCTTTCTGCTTAGGCAGGGGGGTGCCATTGTGTGTAATTCCACTACAACAATCTTCTGAAGTTGCCAGTTGTAGTGATTTTGTCAGGTGCTGATAGATCACCAAACAAGATGGCGACTTCTCCGGGGACCCAGATCCTCAGGGAGCCCAAAACATTGGTTGTATTTGGGTGGTTTGTGGTCCTGTCCATACCCCTAAACACATGTGTGTTGAGCAAATTACCACAAACTGGAGTCAATGTGGGCCCAAAGCTAGTTTATGCCATAGGGCCCCCTAGTGAGTCAGTCTGGCCATGGTGAAGCTGCTGCCTTTTCACGAGGGCAGCATTCAAAGATCTGAATAGGTTCAACATGCACATGAACATTTTTCAGTGAGTGGATTTACAAGAATGTATTGCTAAGTCTGTGTTGCAACCTTTCTCAAAGAGAAAAGGAAAGTTATTGTTCTGTTCTCTCAATGTATCTCCACCAGATGGCAGTATAAAATCGTTTTCACTCTGTACACTTGACCAGAAATAACAAATGGACTCAAGACAAAGAATATTGATGATTGATTTTCCAGATCAAATTATATCAGAGGGACAAAGAAAACATTTGTTTTGTTTTATATTTCTGCAAGGTATCTAAAAGATACACTGACAACTCCAGGTGTCACACTGTCTGGTACAAGACAGCACTCATGTCATTGTTGCAGTATGTCCTTTAAGGGTTATACTGAGAGTTTAATAGGTCTATTTGATTAGCCAGAACAGTCATTAAAAAACCCTCATAAATATAATTGTTTGATAGAGAGAATCAGGTTTGAGATTTGGGAGTGGAAAAATGCTATAAAATCTCAGATGAATTTTAAATAAAATTTTAATTTAATTAAATTTAATTAGGTGCTATGTGCATAGTGGCGCATGGTGAAGGTGGAGATGTTTCAGTCCATGAGGACTCTGCTCAGTACAAAGATCAAGCAGAGCAGGCAGAAGATGTAGAACTATGTCAAGGGAATTACTGATAAAAGGAAAAAAGTAGATGACTTCTAAGGAAATTAGCTGACTATTTAGCTGCATGTGTCCCAAAAATGTTTCTCTACAATTATCAATCACTGATGTGATGTGAAATTCTTAAATTAATTACTGATGTGGGTTAGCCATTGTGTGTATGTATTAATCTATCCATTTACTTATTGTCATGGGAACGTGATGAGAGTGGTTAAATAACCTCATCCATTATGCAACTGAGTAGGAGGTAAGGTGGGTGGTGAGGTGCAAATCATAAAAAAAGATTCATTTTTTGGTTTCTGTACAACCATTTGAGCCGGCATTGTACTGCTGTAAATCCTGCCACCGCATTTGATTGGAGTGGTGGTTGGTGTTTGTTAAGTCACACGTCCTAATTGTCCCCGGTGGACCTGAACAGGACAGCAGCTGCCATGGATAATTAAACAAATTTCTTCCGCAGGCTGCACTGAGAGTGAATTTTGTGGCAGCTTGCCAATTGGTCAGACTAAACACAAGCAAATGAATAAAATGTTAAGTCCAATATACTTCTATTGGCAGCTACAATTTGTGTCTCATTTCTTATGTACACATTCTTGTGTTTGTGCCCAAAAGCCTGTGATGAATTATGTTTATAAACTCTGCTGTGATGCAGTGTTCAGCACAACACTTATCTACTTTATGTGAATTGTGTGAATTGAGCTTTCTCAGCCCTCCTTTTTGTACCTACACAAGTAACACCTGCAAAAGAGGTAGTGTCTTGTTGTGTAGTGCTGTAGAAGAACTCTAATGAACTGATTTTCTTGTCTTTTTCTCAACATTTCTGTCAGTCATGGCAGGGCTTAGGGCTGGACAATATGGCCAAAAATGTTATCGCAATAAAAAGTTCCATATCTTTTGATGTCAATAATTATCACGATAAGTATCAAATCGTCATTTTTTCGAGTTTAAATTTTCAGTACTGAGTGAAAGTTGAAGAAACCTGATGTTTAATTGTGATTTAAACTCTTCTTTACAATCAACACTTGATGCCATTGTGAGCATGTTTGCACACTGACGTTAGCATTTAGCTCAAAGCACTACTGTGCCACTGTGTGAACAGCCTCACAGAGCCTCTAGCATGGCTGTAGACCTTCAGTTATCTCAACATGCAGCATTCAACCCGTACTTCTGTACAAAACTTGCACCAGCTGAATGCTGCAGATAAACTTCACTTCTACTTCACATAATTTTACTTAGCTTGTGGCTTTCAACCACAAAACAATAATTTGCTTAATACTCTACCATCATTCTTTTGTGATGAAACCTATTACTTATATTGTTGTGGTTTTGGTGTCCTTATGTTACTGTATGTTTATTGTATGTAGTGATCTGCTTTATCCAGAAGGTTTGGGATGTTTTCACATTAAGTCAAGTAATGTGGGACATCAGGTAAAATGGGACAAAAGTTTTTACACAAGGTTTTATATCTTTGAGGGTCTATAAATATTGCCAACATTTTATTGGATTGTTGCTAAAGATGTCCTTTACATTAAATAATAATTTTGATTGGTCTTAGAAAACCAGAATGGGCCGACCAAAGTTTTATTTTATTTTTTTAATTCCAATATCCTAGCTGACAATCGGCAAAAGGCAGGGTACAACCTAAAAATGTCACCAATCCATCACAAGGCAATACACATTGACAAACAACCAGCCACACTCACACCTAAGGACAATTTAGGGTCACCAATTAACCTAGTCCACATGTCTTTGGATGGTTGGAGGAAGCCAGTGCACCTGGAGAGAACATATAAACTCCACACAGAAAGGCTGGGGCAATTGGGGTTCAAACCTGTGACCTTCTTGCTGGGAGGCGACAGCGGTAATCACTGCACCATCATTCCACCCCCACTTTTAAGTATTTTGTCACTTATAATAATAAAGATGATGCAGTGAGTCCATGTCAGCCACAATGGTCCAGAACATACACGCAAGCAAGCCTCATCACACATACATGCACACACAATGCAAGTGTGTGCATGTCTTGCTCCCTTTTTCTCACGCACACATCCTTGTGAGAAAGGGAATTTTAAAGTTTTACATCCATTTTTAACTATGACAGTCCCATTTTACCTAAACACTGACTTCTGACACTCTAACTTGCAAATTTATTGAAATATTGTTTGGCAATATTGTTGCTATACATTATATAAAGCTAATTTGAATTTTAAAGTAATATAAAAAGCTTTTGTGTGTTTTACTGTATTTGTGTTTGTGGGCCTGTCTGTGTTTTTGTATGTGAGTGTGAGTTTGTGTGTGGGTCTAGTAATAAAGCAGCTGTTGGCTCTGCCTCACACTGCCAGATATCTCAGCTCCATGGCCTCCCACTGTTCTTGTCACTTCGCATTCCTTCCATGTGTAGATGACTGCTAAACTCCTGTCTACGGATCCAGAAGCAGGTTTGTCTGAGCATGCCCAGCACGGGGGCTTGGGAGACCTAATAACGTAGGAGGCAACGCGCTGCTGCTGCAGGCTTTAGAGGCTGGCTGCTTTTACACTGACAGCCCTGAAGAGCCAGCCCGGAGGAAATGGAAAATCTGAGGCTTCGCTCACCAGGTTTATGAAAATTAATGTTTGAATTAACACTGGGATGACTTTCAAAACAAAGCAAGTCAGTATCATAAAAAATGTGTAGCTTTATTTTAGGAACTCTTAATCGTCTTCTTGTTTCTTCTACTCAAGGAACTTGTTTCACTATGGCAACAATCTTGTCCCTAAACAAGTGCCAAAGAATTTTTTTGTGAATTTATTTATACCTTCATATCACCATGGACACTGTTATTTTTCACGTATTTTCTCTCTCTTCTCCTTCTTTTGTCTTTTTCTAGTGATGTTGATCACAAGTATGTCTGTTACGACCCTGGCTCAAGGGGTGCAACATAAAAGAAGCGCTGATACAAAGAGCTCAGCAGATGAAAATTTATTCAACAAACTACAACAAGTAACACAGAGGTGTGGTCCTGTGGTCCACTGCTGCTACCAACAAGGCTGCTTGCAAGGGGTGAGAGCCCAAACTCTTCTGTGCTGCTCTTTTTATTCCCCACGTTTCATCCTGATTGGCCAGCTCCAGCCTTATTTGGCCAATGTGCAGCTCAGCCAGGCTGAACAGGTGCGAGCCAGTCGCCCACTTAACACCTGAGGAGAAAGTAATGGGGAGAAAGAAGGCAGGAGGAAAACAAAACAAAAACAGGCCAGCTTGGCATGTAACATTGTCAATGTATTGCTGCCAAATTGATCAGTATGCTATCATAAGAACTGCCAGTATCCATTTGGAAATATGATTTAGGAATCTAACTAGTTTTGGTTAGTTTATTGTGATGTAATGTGCTACCTTCACAATGTGGTATGCAAAGGCTTTGAGACATGCTTATGATGAGTGGTAGCTAAATAACTTGACAGTGCCACAGAGGACCCATTAATGATGCTGACTTTAGACTAGGGAATTATCCATGTTGTGTGTATTGACATTGCCATGCCTTTTAATGGCCTCCAGAGGGCAATCATGGTTACATTGAGTGACTGGATGAATGAGCAAATGAGAATACCAGCCAATTACTTTCTGTACTTTCTGTACAAGGTGTTTTGCGGCAGTGGTGGTATACTCAAGCCATAGACTGCATTAAAAAAATTGGTTCAGTGTCCGTGATGTTACCTGTAGGTTTGTGAAGAGCTGTTTTGAAGCTCAAAGTGGGCGAAGCAGGCTGTCGCCATCTTGGCAAATTCACATAACTTTATGTCAGTTGTCATAGCAAAGGTATGTCTTTGTGAAACTTTAATGTATCTTGTAACCAAATGATCACAATAATGGACAAAGAAGTGCTTTTTTAGCACAATCAGGCATGATATTTAGGTGATTATAGGCACTGTAGTATTGTTGTGTTCTGTGTCCTAGATTACCCAGTCCTTTATATAAATCGACCACAGATTAGAAGTTTAAACAACAATATTCCCGCCTTAAAACCTCTTAAAACTCTTCAAATTTTGTTAATTTGAACAGTAGAATGATGACAGTTTTGTCTTGCGCTATTACCATTTGTTGGTACAAAAATCAGTGACAGTGCCAACAACGACCCTAATTATGCAGAAGTTTATGTCTTAATTTAAGTGGGTTAGTTATAAAATTTTAAAAAATCACCCCCTGACTGTTGTCATGAAGGGCAAAATTAGCCTTATACACTAAAAACATCTTTTGAACCATATTTTTTTCTACTGTAAAGTTTCCATTTTAACATGGTGGTCTATGGAGACCGATTCTGTGTCTCAATACTCAGTACTTCAGTACTTCCTTGAGTATACTAACATGCAGTATATGTGCATACACTATGTACTTACTTGCTTAGAGTGTTAATTTTGACACGGTGGTTTTGTGGCAAATCAAACACTGCTGTTGTGTACTAACCGGATATTGTGCAATCCACCCAGCACAGAGGCTGCCTGCAGAGCTCCAAAATAACAGCCAGGCTTCATCGCCCAGAATAAATGCTCAGAATCAGGTTTATTGCCAAGTTCAAACTTACAAGCAATTTGCTTTGGTATATTGGTGCATAAATAAGGATTATATAAAATAAAAGCAATACAAAGCAAATATTGTAACCACAACTGTACACTAACAATTTAATGTGTGATAATAATACTAACAATACTACTACAAATAATAATAATCATAAGTAGGTCAGCTGCAGTTCAAGTCGAGGAGCCGGACCATATGTTGATATAGACAGCTGCTAGCCAAAAAGCTAAAGGAGGAATTGAGAACGAGGGACATGTTCTTTTGACAGCTGTACGCTGTAAAAATGAAAAGGCTCTGAAAACTCAAAATTTCAAGGCAACTTACTACAGTAGATTTCTGAGTTTTGAGGCCAACTCAAATTCAAAGTTTTGAAAAATTCCATCAATAGTTGTGCCAACTTATGTTTTGTTCAGATAGCTTATCTTTCATTTGTAAAAGAAATTACAACTTTGAGTTCTACACACTATATATATTCACAAATACTATTATTTGTGTAAAGATAACAAAGTTACTTCAATTTAGATGTTTATTTTCAACAAATATTAAAGAAACACATAACTGTATCATTCAAGTTGGAGTCATGCAATTCCAGTGTAAGCTTTTAAAACAGGCATTTAAATATTTGATTATATCTGTTCATGTGACAACAGTGAAGAAATGACACTTTGCTACAATGTACTATAGTGAGTGTATCTTCTTGTAACCTAGGCCATCTCTATGTAGAGCAACCATTCTTTTTTTAGATCCTCAGAGAGTTCTTTGCCATAACGTGCCATGTTGAACTTCCCGTGACCAGTATGAGGGAGTGTGAGAGCAATAACACCAAATGTGACACACCTGCTCCCCATTCACACCTGATACCTTGTAACACTAATGAGTCACATGACACTGGGGAGGGAAAATGGCTGATTTGGCCCAATTTGGACATTTTCATTTAGGGGTGTACTCACTTTTGTTGCAAGCGGTTTAGACATTAATGGATGTGTAATGTGATATTTTGAGGGGACAGCAAATTTACACTGTTATACAAGGCTGGTCAATGAAATAAGTGTCAGTGGCACAGGTTTAATTTTCTGCAATTTCAGGTCTGTTGATATTTTTAATGATTTCCCAGATGAGTGAAACAACTGTGCTCAGTTCAAGTTTCTCCAAATTAACATTACTCATAGAAAAAGGTTGATGTCTTCTTACAGTCCTGCACTTTGATCTGGTATGGTGATTTTAATGCGACACAGGGCCAGTGAGCATCTCTTCCGTGTTGTGGTCTACAGCTCAATAGATCTTATTGACTTGAGCTGAGAAAACCGCAGAACCCACACATAGGATAACTGAGAAAGGACAATGAGAAATAAAAGGCAAATTAGTTATTTTACTTTTAATAGATAAAAAAAATATCCTTATACATAATCACTGGCTACTACGCAATCACAGGCTACTTGCTTGCGGACTGCGAGGAGATATTCCCTGAAGTCAACAAGAAGTTGTTATATTTACCATTTACAATTTTTAATTCTATACACTTTTTGTGTATATCAACTTATAGTCTGCAAGCTGTCTGTTCTGTGTATATAGCCTTGCCTCTGAAAATTGGAAATAAACACACGAGAGACAGTCGTGGTTGGTGGAAACTCACTTTCCCAGTGAGAATGGCCACGGAGCAGCATCTAGCTTCACAGGACAACTGCAGTAAGAATAACTAATTTTAGAGATAAACAAATTAGTTGTTTTACATTTTTAGAGGAATATGCAGAGTAATGTAAAAATGAGCACTGTGTGGGGGCATGTGTGGGTTTACACTTGCACAGTTGTCA
>JAPMOB010221906.1:0-15927 GCA_029875015.1 Lepomis gibbosus | reverse complement strand
TGTGTGTGTGTGTGTGTGTGTGTGTGTGTGTGTGTGTGTGTGTGTGTGTGTGTGTGTGTGTGTGTGTGTGTGTGTGCTGATAAAGAAGTTCTATGCAGATGCAGAAGCCCCTCCTTCTGCACTCTGGGTAATGGAAAAAATTATGTTGGAATTCCAGACTGCAAGCAAGTATGTGCACTTTGACCTCAATCTCTCTACTTCTTAAATTCGCTTATCTAAAAATAGGCAAACCTGGAAATAATCAAGCTTTCTCATGTCTCCAAAGGAGCAGGGATTCAGCCATGTAATGATGCGTTAAGACTCGCTCGACATGAATTTTATCTCCAGCCTCACTCAGAAATCTGTCATGTAGACCTGATGCATGTATCCCATGAGAGCCAGCTTTGTTAGCATGGGAATTTAGCATGAGAAAACGGTTTCATTAGTGGAAGGGAGGTCTGTGTGCTGGGGGGAGAGAGAGAGAGAGAGAGAGAGAGAGAGAGAGATAGTTGAGTTTTTTTTAAATGAGAGAGAGTTTTGTTGTTGTAACTTGTAATTGCTAAACTGAATGGTCATGTTTTATTCTGGCTATGTCAGATTCCAAATATCAATTGGAATAAATGTGCCAATAAAGCATATTGAATTAAACTGAGAGAGAGAGAGAGAGTTATCTGGCCCTAAAAAGAGAATTCGCACTGGCAAATTATCTGAGCACAATAAAAAATTCCTAAACTAAGAAAAATATTGACAACATACAGACTGAGTGAACACAGTCTGGCCGTAGAAAAGGGTCGCCGCAGACAGAGCTGGCTAGGAGAGGAGAGACTGCTCTCAGTGTCACAGAGGACAGGTAGACAGAGCTGCACTTTCTAACCCCTAAATATAAAACATTAAGAGAAAAACACTTTGCCAAATATACCCTGAATTCAAATTTATATCAGACACACAGAAACTCCCCCATTTACTGGGAGAAATGCCAGAATGCCAAATCATTGCAGCAAAATGTATCTGCTCATGCCACAAACTGAGGACAACCAGTGGAAACTCACACTAAAGTTATAAAAAAATTTAAATAATTGTACTTTTAATACTAATACTAATAATTTTCAAATTGTTATTTTCAATGTTTGCTATTTATTTATTTTTAATTTTTTTTTTTTTAACACACAGAAACACACACTTTTACTTTTTTATTTACTTTATTTAACTGTATAAAATGAATTGTTCTTTTGTAATTTATTTTTAGCTTTGGCAATATTGTTATTTTACATCCATGCTAATGAAGCTAGATTGAACTGAGAGAGAGAGAGAGAGAGAGAGAGAGAGGGTTTATCTCCGATTCATTACAGAGACAATTTATGTCTCTCTGACATATTTCCATATCATTTGAATAAAATGTTTGCCCACAGCAGCGCTTTCAGATTGTTTGAACAAAACCATTATATGTTTCTTTTAGTGAACCATAATTGTATTACTTGATGGATGTAGTTTTACTTACTTTGTAAGTACTTTATAGTTTTACTGACAGAAACTAAGCCATTCTGTGAGATATGTCTGGCTCTTTAGCTGCTAAATCCTCCACTACGTGCCCCAGCTAGTTGCTAACTGTGTCTGTCCGCTGTCTCATGCTGATCATATTGTGTGTGATTTTAGAGCTTTTACTCTAAAAACAGCTGCTGCTGAGGCCGAAAATGACACTAGAGCGGTGATAGTGAACCAAAATAGTAACATTTAGGGCCGGATCGCTAAACAATCAGTTGAAATTTGCGAAGCCGAAAGGTGACGATTCTCTGTAGGTTCATCACTACAAGCGATCCCCTTAAATATTTGCACCTTCTTTTCACATTGTCATGTGGTACAGTGTCGAGAAATGTCAATAATGCATTTTGAGTGAGCATGAGAGGAGAGAGAGAAAGCGCACATTGGTAACAACTTCAGGGCTTTTCAGTGTTGGCATCTGGTGGTAGCTGTGACTATTAGAAACTTTTTTTTAAATTAAAAGAAGGCAACAAGGAGCAGGCGAGACAAGAGGAGGTGAAGGAGTTATGTCCTTTTGGCATGGCCTCATCTTCAAGCTCAGGTTGGTGGAGAGAGCTCTTTAGCTAGCGAAGGTTAGCCTGTGTAGGCAATCTAGTGCAAAACTGTACATTAATCAGGTGAAAAATGATTAGGTATTTTTCTGGGCTGGGCTAAGCCCTCAATGTTTCAAGATCCTAACAACGCCCCTGACAGGTCCAATTCAGGCTTACTAACGAGTTAACTGAGGTAACAATAGTTCAGGTTAAACCATGTTACTGTGTATTTTCAAAGCATTTACATGTTTTAAAGCTATTATATTTATAGTTAGTTAATGAAGTACTTTAACAATTGTATGTCAGCACTAAATACATATACAAGATCAGAACTAACTAAATATGAGTTCATTTTAACTGGTGATACCTTGTGCAAGGCTCAGGATTTAACACATATACTCTAAAACAGAATTTACTATGCAAGAAAAAGTTGAAATTCAGCATTCAAACATGATATGATGATTTTTCTCCCCAAGAATGTCACTTTAATTGTAAAATTATAGCCAAACTGTTTAAGTCTGCCTAAGTCTTTGCTAATTATGAGTGAAAAAATATTTGCTGGTGTAATGTCACATTTTATATGTGAAAACAAGTGAGTGAAAGCATCTTTCAGTTACATGTTCTTATTTATATTCAATTTCTGACTGCCTTGTTTTTATTGTATGATTGCTAATTGCTTGCAGAAAGGTTGCCACTGTAGAGGAGGACTTCATTTTGCGCTCCATAATGCATAATATGTACACTTCATATGTTGTTTTGTTTTAGCTCTTTTAGCAAATGACTGTGGACAGGTAGTAAATAATCTGAAAGAAAAAACTGAAGCTTTTCACAGACCCTCATTCAAATCTCCTTAAAGAAAATGTTGACAATGACACAGTGGACTGTTTCTTTCTTAAAACATTGCTAAAATATCCACAGTATAAATGTTTTGAATTGGACCGTTTTTTTTACTAGGTAAACGTGTCCTTTTTCAGATTGTAAATTAAAAATAAACAGAATTCCCCACTTTCCAGTAATGCTTCTTGTGCTTGATTGAAGCCATAGTAAAGACCTAAGGACTGTCCCCCTCACAAAAACCCAAGCACTCAAAGTGGACATCCAGGGCCAGGAAAAGCTCACCGCTTCAGTTAACCCTGTCTTATTGTATTAGTTGGGTCGGCTATAAAGTTAGCCTTTTCTGCCTGGACTGTAGCCTTAAATCTCTGGCATATTTCTCCACTTCTCTCTCTTGGCCAGAGTGGATCCCACTGTGAGGAAGCCTATTTTGGAGCTCCCACTGGGTGCTTTATAATATCGCCCCATACTAATTTATCCTCCCTTACCAATTAATTTGGAGCATGTTATTCTACTGGGAAAAAGGTCAGTTATTTTCTGAAAGAGGCTGCTGATGGCCTAAATCATTTTTTAGCTCAGCAGGGACTGATGGAGGGAGACTGTCCCTGCTTCAACTTATTGTTAGTTCTATTTTCAGAATAGTTCTAATGATGTAACTTTGAAATTTTATGGAAATTGAATAATTTAATCAAAGAAAAGGAAGAAAATTTGAAGTTAAAGATGCATGGAGATGGTTTTTTTTGCTACTTTTGGGACAGAGGAAACATATTATCAGCTCTTAAACTGATATGAAAAACGTGTTAGCAAACAGTTGCCTATTTACGCAGACACTTTTGCATTAATTTGGATTTAAATGCTGCACAATTTTCACCAGCTTGTCACTAACTTTGTCTGCAACAGATAGGTTAACAGTGTTAACTAGTTATAAGGTAGTATAGCAGCTTTAAAGCTACTTTAAAAAGCTGCTGTAAATAATTCTACATTAACATGGATACAATTATTATGTGCAATATCAAAGTGGTTCCTCAACTTGACGAACCCTTCAGTTCCCCTGAACTCCATGGAACGTTTTATCATCTTTCTCTTTATTGTTTTGTTTTACAGCCCACAACTTTATTATTCTGAATCAGTCTCACCACTCTCATCTCATTTCCAGCTACAGCAGGCAGCTATTCTTAAGCTATTCTTGAAACAGTTCTGATAAACACACTGTGCTAAACACACAGCACAAAACGACAGACAGAAAAAAATGTGGAAAGAAGCACGACTCCATACTAATATTTCTCCCTGTTTGCTGAATGTGCAAATAGACAGTTGTTTGCTAACACATTTTCTGAGCTAATAGTATGCAAATATTGTGTTTAAAGCTTAGTTAGAACCGTTGCTAGCTTCCTCACTGCTTCACTCACACAATTCGCAGTATTGCATTATCTGTCTGGGGTTCTCCCACTGATATGAAATGTTTAACCTGAATCTGTCAATCTTGGAACCATAATTTGCCATTACAGGGTGATTCTGTCTGTATTACTGCCATCTAGAGGTGAGTTACTACGCATCCACAAAGTTTCATCCCCTGTCTTAGTTTTACTAAATAGCAAAACCTCGTGAATGACGATATCATCAGTTACAAAGCAGCTTTGTATCAAAGGGAAGGCTTATTTTCAGTAAATAGGGTGTGCTCAGAAACACGTCACAAGCCTGTAGCCATTCACCATACTAAAAACCACAGCGATTTTAGCAACAGCAGCCCATCCAAAACACAGAAGAGGTTGCCATGCTCAGGGCCAAGACCACCTCTCCCACTCATTCCTCCATTCATTCAAACCATAACTGGCAATGTGTCAAACCAATGAGTCTGTGATTCAGACTTCTTGTAATGAGACGACTGTACTAAATATAAACCAAGGGGATTAGGCCTTTTTTGCTGCTTGCCAAACACAAAGCTCCTGAAGGTGCTGAAAACAGGCCTGTGTGTATCTAGGAAACGGCCGCTGCCAAAATGGGAAACAAACCGTGCTCTGTGCTGCTCTGCAGAGCCTTATGTAAATGTCCCGGCAGAGTGGGGCTTAATTGACATCAACTGGTGGCCCTGGCAAGAGAGAAAATGATGAAATTGTTCCACCTTGTGACCAATGTTTGCTCTCAAGCTCATAACCGAGCTTCCTTGTTCAACCTGTTTTAGCAGTCAAGTAAGTTGAGTGTAAACTATTTAAACAGACATGAACATTTTTTTTTATTAGAAACACATAAGACACACACTGGTTAAATAAACCTGCTAAATTAGCCTGTAACTTCTCCTTATTATACAAGTATCCAAAGAAGGAGGTGAAATTATGTAATCCTCTTTTTTGAATATAGAATCAGTAGAATAGAAGAAAGTTGAAAGAAATGCTAATCAAGAATGTGACACTTGCATTCTTGCTTTCTTCCAGGAGATGGCAGTAGATAATAATGCTGTTAAAACAGAAAAACAGATCTTATTCCAAAATCTGACTTGCATAGAGAAAGAGGATGTGGGGAAATTAACATGTCAGTCATTGGCATCGGTTTGTTACACAAGGTGCTGTGACAGAAGGATGTGACACCTGTATGACTAATTTCAGGACATTTTCATATCCTGTTGTTATGGATGTTTGCCTCCAGCATGGACACCTTCATCGACTAATTTAAAGACCCTTTCATATTTAACATGCCAATATTTATTCATTCTCAGTGAAACCTCTGTCCTGTAAAGTGTCAGGTTTCTTTTCTGTAAGGTTTTCAACACGTGGCGTGTAAACACAGTACAACGTCTTACAGTAAATCATCGAAAAATAACAAATCTGGTCACATAAAAGTAGCTAATACAAAAGAAATAAGAATAAACCAATTAACATAAAAAAGTACAAATAAAATACACCCTAAATACAAAAAAAATGTTCTTGATATAAATGAAAAGATGTAAGATGTGACCAAATTACAGATTAAGTCTCAGATTAAGATTTTTTAACCATTCGGCAAAAGCAGGCTTTGGCTGACTCTTCCAGTTGAAGCATCAATAATGCTAACACAAGTCCAATATTAACATGGTGTATAAAAAGATCTGGATATTTTTACAGTAAATGATTTCAAACTAACCGACCACTGGCCATTAGCCACCATGTTTTCCAATATTTTCTAACATTTTCCCATTTTTCCTCCTATGTTGAAAATGTGATCCCTTTCCCAAGTCTTTATTACTATACACAGTATCTGCTGTGTTTTCAAAAAATATATTAAAATAAGTGTGCATTGCTAGGCAAGTTAAACTGTTCTCCTTTTCACTAAATATACATATCATTGACTTCTCTATCCAACCACAAGTTAGATAAATGGTTTATTCCAAATCAACAAATTTTCTTGCTCATATTTGTGTCAACTTCTTAGAAAAGTGTCAAATATAAGTTTGAACAGGTGCAGGTCAGCACTGTCACACTTTATATTGTAACACTATGGCAATATTTAGTACTAGCAGAGCACAGCAGGGACATAAATAATACAAATGCACCCATAAGGGGCTGTGAAGCCACTGTAGTTAAGAAACAACTTACTATACCTGTCACAAACTGAAATGTGAGGTAAATGAACATGCTTAGAAGCTACATGATGTCAGCAACGGTAACAAAGAACTAAACACCTCAAAAAACCTTACACAGTAGCACTCTTGAACCCCCCTTAACCTTTTGTTGGACTACCTTTCACTTATGAAGTTAGTTGATCACATTAATGAGTTTTCAGTAAAGTGCTGTGTGTGCATGTGTCTTAGAAATAAGTTTTTACAATGATTACACACTGTCAGTTGCCTCTGAAGTATCACTGGGTGGCAGTATTGGACTTATTTTGCTTTCGTTCATTGAATAATGAAGGACCTTAGGTTGTAATTGTGAAGACACTCATTAAATTGAATGCTACTGTGCCCGATTGTTGTGTTGGGATAATTTAGTCAGTCAGCATTATTTGACCTTGTGATCCTACAATCAAGACAGACACATCATTATGCGGTTGAGTATTGAAAATCATTCTCTTGTCTGTTTAACACGAAGTGTCCCCAAGGCACCTTCAGAGTCTTTAGTGAATTTTGTTTCAATTTAGCTTCAACAGCTTTGGAAGGCCATCGCTCCAGAGTTGTAGGTGGCATCCACGAGTCAACGTAGAGATGTCTGGCTAATGCCCACACTGACCAGAAGTCCATAATCTAGTCCAGATGAGGGGGCACAATAACATCCTGACTGACAGGTCTGTGGCAGCTGTGTGATGAGGGAGCCCCCCCTACCCCACCCCACCCCTCGTCTCTGTGCTTTCACAGAGGGAGGCGTTTGTTACTGTGTGACAGCTGTCACGGCCCCCTCTGGCCCTTACCCCTTCCTCCAGCACAGCTTTCCACATCATTACCTCTCACCATAACCTGCTGTCCCTTCAAACCTGTCGATAAGAAGGAGAAATCTCTGCATATGAGGAAGGAATTTGGTGCGGTGTTTCAAGTCAGTCAATTTATGAGTCATCAGTGGTTCTGAGCAATGATGAAGCCATCAAATTAAAGCGCTTTGTTTGGAGTAAACAAAAAAGGAATCGGCATGATCTGTAATTGCCGCCAAAAGCGACCAAGAAACAACACCCACAGTAACAAAGCAAAAAACAACACCTGCAAAAGTTCAAACCTTTTCTACAGAAATTACAAGATGCCATTCTGCTCACACGCTTTGATTGACAGATGACATTTGGGAAGTGGAGTGCAAAAAGACCCCAGAAATGAGCACTTGCCTGCAAATGTAGAGGTGTACAGTAAAACAACATACAAAATAAGTTGACATGATTATGTGCAACCTGTCATACATAGTTTTAATATTAAAAACTTGCAATTCATTTCAGCGCCTATGGAAAAATCCGCGCCCCCAAATAGTCCAAAGATTTGATGCAGATCAACTGTATGTATAAGACTGACAATAGAGGCAGGACTCCCAAAGAGTCATCAAATGATAAGCAAGACTACAGCCATGCCAGTGACTCTGTGAAACATTGATTAGGCAAAGCATAGCTTTCAGTTAAATGGTAACATCAGCAAGCTACCATGCTCAAAATGACAATGTTACCACACTTAACATTTAGAAGGTATACTGCTCACCAGGCTCATCATCTTAAACCATGTTTGAACTGGATTTAATTCTCTAGGGGAGGTAGGGTCATTTTAACATTACCTACCCTGGTCAGAAATTTTAATCCTGCCCAGAGGGTGTATGTGGGAAGTTTTTCACAACCACCCTTAAGAATAATTACAGAAACATATTTCAGCAAACTGTCTGGTCCTCCTGTAATGTAAATCCTGTATGTAGTGGCATGCTTTAAAACAGATCTCTGACTTCTTTCTGTGGAAAGAGCTGCTTGTCCTTCTGCTTCTTTTATCAGCTCAGTGTAAAATGTGACTTTTGTGTGAAAACTGGGTAATCGGTTGGAAACATGCTAACACATATGTGCATATACATATAGACCGACTTGGGAACCAACATCAAAGACATCAAAGCCATCAGGCTTAGGCTACATGGGATGGTACAGGTCTTCTCTGTATACGACTGAATTGATACTGATACTGAAGAAAACTTAAAATGTGATGATACTCAGGGGAATTCTGAAGTGCCTTTTTAAAATGATTTGTGAGCTGATTTATGGATGTTTTAAGGCCATAATCTGGGGTTAGGGGTCACAACCACACGTTGCTTCATTTTTAGAGATCACACACCAGAAAATGTAGAAACCACTGCAGTAGGTTTCATGTCCACTTTAGACAGCAGTACAGTTAATACAAAACCTGGAAGAGTGTATAGTCATCCTTGAGGCATTTATCTAAAGTTTGTCGAAGTGTTAAGTTGCACCCATGTGGAGTTCTATGAAATAAAGACATTTACAGAGAAGAAGATCACTGGGTGGTACTGAGAAAGCACAGATACAGGCATGAGATTGAGCAGGGAATTTCAATAAAGCAGATGTGTTTTTTTTTATTACAAGATGAGTCATACACAAGCCCAAAGACATGTCAATTCTTCTGCATACGTACAAAATAGCTGTATTTCATAACATAGCTATTGTGGGTTGGACAATATTGGCCTTGGCTTTATCAAAAACTGAATATCTTACTGTTATTGTCATGCAACCCCAATGTGATGATTATCCCACTGCTGGATTTTGCAATATTGGAAGCAGTTCTCGTAATCTGGTTTTAATCTATTGAGAACAGAGCGAATAAGAGCACAAAATCCCTTTATTAGTAGGCTACTCCAAAAGTATCGTAATTGGCGTTCAACAACCTACACCTTTGTTGTGAAAATGGTGTAAACTTTAATTAAAAGAAAGTCAGCAGTCAGATAGTTTTATAAGAGAATAAATGTCTCCACCCAAGGCTATAAATGCAGTGTGGGATTCTTTGCTGTAAATGTACAACTACTTTCAAACTGCCAACACAGACTACTCATCTACTGTGTTTTACCACTCTATTGTACTGTAAAATGCAGGACTAACCAACACAGTGCAGAATAGACCATGAATCACAGAATGAGTTTCAGATTCAGCACGGCATAGACATAACCATTTAATCAGATATTAAGTCTGCAAAATTTCATGGCTCTCTTCCAATAACCAAACTCAGCTCTTTCAAGTGTAGCTTCAGCTTTATGTGCTCTATGAGAACCATAACTTCTTCTTAACTTCTTTAATCCACCACTCCATTCAAAACTGTTTCAGGAAAGAGCAAGCAAAACTTTATTTTACAAGTTGTAAAACAATACCGGATGAGTCTTGGTTGAGCTGCTCATTCAGGGAAGAGGTTAATCCAATGGAGGTAATGACACAGTCCTTCCTGTATGTACAACTGTCCTGTTGATTCATGGCCTGCTTTCCACAGTGTCCCTGGCACCTCATACCACACACACACACACACACACACACACACACACACAAATAAGACTGTACCAGTGATGTAAAGATCTACATGCTCTCTGAATCACCAATGACTATATTCCCAGAAACGTACTGTATTTTTTGTTATCTAAAAAAAAGAATGCTCTTGTGAAAAATTAGATAGCAGTACTTAATCAAACATTAAGGTCTGCACTTAACTGTGCCTGCATAAGCAGTGAAGAAAACAAACTCACAAATGTAGTTAGCTAACTAGCTAACATTTACCATAAAGTCATATAGCAAGCGCTTTAGCCTTCCTGCATTTTGTCAAGGTCAAGCTAGCTGTTTAACCTTGCTTACTATCTGAAAAGTCATAAACACATACTGCAGTAGAACTTTGGATGAGCTCTATTTAACTTTTATTTGAGTAGATTTTACTTCCACTCAAAGTAATAACACTACAGAAGGAATATTTTGCTGTCTTTATTGCCCACCACTAAACGTTAGCTTACATGAACTAGTTACTTTCACTTTAAAGGACTTTTTTTTAATACTTGGTTGAATATTAGCTAAGACCAAACTCAACACAAAAGAACACACATACACAAACACAGTGTCAAATTAAACAGCTTTATGGGGGTTAACTTTAATCAAGATCCACTCAAGTGAAAAAACTCCTCACCCTACATAATCAAGGGCTCTTTCAGGAACCTTTCACCTTTTCCAGGATAGCAGGCAAGAACAGCCATAGATTAACAAAGTTGCTTGCAAGGCAGTCTACTACTCTTCTACTAGATGTGGAAATCAAAAATCACTTACTTAAGTTCATTTCGAAGATTCATAGTCCCAGCCTGTGTAATTTGTTCACTTTTTTTGTCTTAAATTAAGCAGTCGTATCACCATTCAAAGGTATCTTCTGGACCATGCCTATCCTGGAAGCTAATAACACTATAATGGAGGTTAGGGATTTATGACTGGGTTCATTGCCTCTTAAATCCTGCATTCCATCTGAACGTTTGGCACAAAATAAGTGAGGATCTTGAACAAATAGCATTTCTGAAATAGAGCTTCTCTTATGGAGCAGACACAATGTTCCACAGTTGAGGCTTGAGTTTGTGAATCGGTTCACTGAATGTTATTGTCTCTCTTTTTCATTTTTTCACCTTGGTTACCCAGTCTTTGTCCTGTAAAATTCCACCCTGCATGACTCACCGGGCTGGCATCAAGGTAGTCTGGCACTGATTCTGTCCAAAAGGTTACAGCGTTGTGATTCAGACCCTGAATCACTTTATCATTACGAGCTCTTGATGTCTGGTGCATATGGTGTGTGTGTGTGTGTGTCTGTGACTGAATGTGCAATCACCTACACATTCTTTGTGTATATGTGTGAGAGCAGCTGCCTGTGCACCAGGGGGTATTATATTAAGATATTCTATTTCACCTCAGCTGGGGAAGGAAACATGACGATAATTATTTCAGATCTGATATCAAATTAAATACAGATTGTTCCACGTTTAATTAGGGGGGAATTAATTGTTGCTCTGATTAAGGGTGAATCACTGATACATTCATTCTGGTGGATTCATTTAAACACATGAAGCATAATTTGTAACAGTTGAAAGGCCTTACTGGATGGCTTTAGCAGAGATTCAGTAGGTACATTACTCTTTTATGTCAGAGTAAGCCATTGATTTCTTCCCTGCGGATAACTCTGTGGTGTGTGTGTGTGTGTGTGTGTTTGTGTGTGTGTGTGTGTGTTGGTGTGTATGTGAGTCACTCCAGAGCTTAGAGCTGTCGATGAGATGAGTGGAAAACCTGTCAGAGAGTGAGGTGTCAGATGACACCGCCATAGCCAGAGGGGCTTGTGGGTGGGAAATGTGTTGCCTCTCTGCTGGATTTCACCGTCTTCCTCCAACCAGGATGAAGGGAGAAATGACCTGTTTATATACGTTTAAGCCACTAGCCTTTATTAGTGTATTTTGCCATAGAGTTTTGTTTTTGTTTTTCTGAGAAACAGAAGCATAATAGTAGGTTTTTCTGGGCATCAAACGTAACCCTGCACAATAAAGACATTGTCTCGCCAAAGCTAGTGGAACCAGTGTTGCCAACTAATTTTCAGGGGCAGTTGTGATCTCACTTCGTGATTACATCATTACATGATGATAGTGAATACACACTACTCAAACTGATCTGGTCATCCTTGCGAAAATTATTATTTTAAGTTTGTTTGTTTTTTTATGACATATTTTTGTCTAAATGTAATTTAAACACATGTCTTTTATCAAATATTTTTATTTTTAAACATCTTTAAGTTTGTTTCATTCAGATTTGATTAGCTTACTACTATAATTTCCCATAGAGGTTAGCAAGTTAGCTAACATTATCTTGCAGTTTACTGTATGTCCGTGGTCATTTGGTTAGTCTGTAGCTGTTGCTCAGAGCTCTCTGAGAAGGGAGGTCTGAGGTGAGGCAATTGTTTGCAACTTGTAAAGAGTGCATTTGTAGAAAGTGTAATTTGTTAAACAGTGAAACGTTAGTGTCAAAATGCAAAACAATCTACAAACAATATGAACCACATTAGCAGACAAATCATTTTACATACTGTAACCAAGTTAGCATAGCACAAGCCCGATCGATCCAATATCCACACAGAAAACAAACATTTTAAAAGTTTGTGTCAAATGAAGAATATCACATGGCTACTATCATGTTTTTCCTAAATGACAGATTTTTAGGCATTCTGTTATCTCATATGGCTCGAAAAATAGTGCATATAGCTGTTGTAAATAGGAAAGAAATCTGGACTCGCCCTTGTTTGCAGCTTAAATAAAATTACTTCCTGCCTGGAACAAAAACGGGTTTGGTAATTTCCCCGTTCATGAAAAAAAACAGGTGATCTAACAATATAAATTACATTAAGGCTTACAGTTATGCATCATTAAGGGAGGGCTGCTTTGAGTGACATGACGTGGGTGCTGTCACAGGTGGCCAGCTGCTTGGTGGTTTAGCAACCAGGCTTCATTTTGCCTGCCTCAGATTAGGGAGGCACTGCCAAGATGATGACACATTCAGCTTCGCAACAGCTTCTCAGAAACCTCTGGGAGACAACGTCCACGAGTACACCACTTCAACATTTGACAATATTTGGTGGACAATACTTCTTCTTTTTCATAAAGTTGATCCTACAGTATGAGATAAGCTATGATTAAGTATTGTAACAGCCCTTATTGTGACTTGATGCTAATGTGGCATTTGATTGGTGTCATATGTAATGCTATTATTATACTATAACAATGAAATGGTTATACGCACATTTAAAGACACTGCACATGTTACATTTTTCAGTTTTAGAATGGACATTTCGATATCTTAAATTAGTGAAGTAGTTAAGCTGAAGGAATACAAATGTACATATGTAAAGATTATGTACGAGTTTTGGCTGTTTCGATCCCAGTCAAGAAATACCATGATCAGCATAAATAAGCACCTTTCACTCACCCTGGTATCTATCTAATCTTTCCCATGTGTTTGAAGGCCATAACACCTAAAAAGTGAGTGGCTTGCAACATTTCAAGAGTGATTCAAATTTTTTCCCTTGCTGTAATATCATATCTGATCTTCATCCAATGTGACTGTAACCATTTCCTAGAACGCACCAGGGAGGAACTCAAAGCCAAAATGAACTTGATCTTACGCCCCGAGGCACAATCACAGTCAAAAATTATGCTTGTTATTGCAAAAATACACTTTGTCATTCCTTTGCCTGAATTCATGTTGATGATTTACACAAGTAAAAGAGAGTCCTTGATGATGCAGTGGTACTGAACCCTCTTTAAAATGCCTGTGCGTTTCACATGGAGAGACAGAGATAATGACTGCGCTCCTATGGGTATGAATGCACCCATTGGCATTTCCTCCCTTCGGGAACACAGCCCGCAATCAAGGCCTGAAACACTGACTCATCAAGACACATACTGTAGGGAGGGAGAGGACGAGAAAGAAAGAGGGAGAGAGAACCAGAGAGCTAGAACTTGTAATTTGTTGTGCACATCTATCATTTCTTTAGTGCCAGATGTTACCTTAATGTGACTGTGTACAACATTTCAAAGGGTTTAACATGGTCCGAGGCAGATCAGCATGCTTTTCCAGCTGTGGGACCGAATATGAAGTGAGAGCTGCGGAATGATATGAGCAGCTTCTTTTACCCACTGCGGAGAGGGCGGTGTCATGGAGAAGACTAAGCGAGCCGTGGTTATTATTCTCCTCTGGAACCCCAGCTGATGCTGATCTGCCATACAAGGCCAAAGAATGTCAAATATGAGGGAGGGCAGGGAGCGTATGAAGCAAGCTCTCTCGCTTTTCGGATCTCAGGGCGCACACATTTACTTCACATGCACAGTTGTAAGCTTGCATGGAGAAAAAGGCATATAACCACTTGTGCACGCATGCACAGAAATATTGAAGAATCAACAGTTCCCAGGCCTCAGGAGGTGGAAGCTATGCAAACTCAGCTGCTCTGACTTACAGTAAGCAAGTAAGCTCCTTGGCTTAACCACAACCTGAGTACAGATCTGTTTTTATTTCTTCCAGAGAGCTGAGATAAGACCATTTGCTCAGACCCCCAAGCACTGGAAGTAAACTCTCTTCTGCGTGTACCATGTCTTATTATGCGATTTTTATCTACATAAACTATCTGTGTCTGCACAGCTGCAGTCATATCACAGGCCTTCTTGCCTTTAGGCAAAGCTGTTCATACAAAATACCAATATGACCTGACAGAGATGTTAAGGAAAATGCACAATAAGCTCTTGAGCACACCAGCATTTAGAACAGCTACATTTGAGATAGATTTGTTTTGAAGGAACTGATCATTGCAGAGATGAAATGTATTTGCCTAGCACTTGAGTGAACTTTGACATGTTGGAAACCTTGGCATTGCTGACCATTGAGGGAACCATGGGACCTTAAGAGTCAAAAATGGAGGAAATCCATCGTATTAGCTGTGTCACACAATGTATTTTTAG
The DNA here is from genome assembly GCA_029875015.1 of Lepomis gibbosus. Taxonomy (NCBI): domain Eukaryota; kingdom Metazoa; phylum Chordata; class Actinopteri; order Centrarchiformes; family Centrarchidae; genus Lepomis; species Lepomis gibbosus. The sequence goes on along the minus strand of JAPMOB010221906.1, from coordinate 1,112 downwards.
TCAACCCATCTCTGCTGTAGTGTAAACAGCTCCACACATCGATGTCTCATGTAATCGTGAGAAAAGAGTGTATGGGACAACTATGTTCCCTTGAATTCACTTTTATTTCAAGTTTATCTTAATACAAAACTCACATTCCCATACATACGTAGAAAATTCCTTGTCCTTACTGGCCATGAACGGATCTCTTCCTACTTTCTTGACACCAGTGTAAGAGATGGGGGACACAATCCACAGTCCTTGTTTTGTGCTTCAGCTGTCAGAGTTAGGCAAATTAAGTGGGTTTCATGCTTTAGTATAAAACTCCCTCTTTGTGTGTCTCTGTACACGGTTTATTTGCTTTGCTGTGGTGGAGGGATAGTAACACAAAGAGGGAACTGTATGCTAGAAACACTGGTGGAAGATATCCACTGGATTTGGCTAAATCAGACTGCTGAAGCCTCATGCTAGCTTTACCTGAACTTTGCAGTGTTCAAAGAAGTATTCAGATCTTTTACTTAAGTAAAAGTAAAAATACCACACAGTAACATATAAACCATTAAAAGTATGAAATTTCAAAGAATGCTCAATGACTCGACTCTACTCGGCCCTGCTCCGTTTTCCATTGCAGCTAGTACCCAGAGATAGCGACGCCACACACAAGGGCCGCGACTAATGTTCAATGCGACACACACACCAGCGATCCACACAGCTCTTAAAATACATACAGTCTACGGTTAAAACGAATATTCCTCAGAATGTAAAGACAGATAAGCGGTATGAAAACCTTCCAGCTGTGTTTTCCTCTGCCGTTGTTGCTGCAGCGGTCTGTATGACGGCGGGAGCAGAGGGCTCTGTGAGCGGGCGGCTGGCAGGCCTCACGCGCTCCTCCCGCGGGTTGGCGCAGGCTTCCCTCGCCGCCACTTGCGGAGCTCCTCAACTCCAATTCATCACATTTTTGTTCCGCCATCACTTCTCATATTCAAAATCTACACAGCTGAGTTCTCACCTCAAAACTTCTCAGAAGTGGATTTAGTGAGGAAAATCCATACGAAAACTGTAAAATATAAAACTTCCTGTTGCTGGCCTCTGTCCGGTGCAATGATGATGCAGTGAATAGTGAATATTGTCTC
>JAPMOB010221895.1:9922-31831 GCA_029875015.1 Lepomis gibbosus | reverse complement strand
GCTATACATGTCAGAGGTCGCATGCCTCTGGAGCAACGAGGGGTTAAGTGTCTTGCTCAGGGACACAATGGTGGATGGGTGACAGTGGGGGATTGAACCCGGGTCTCTCACACCAAAGGCAGGCGTCATAACCATTGCACCATCCCTCCCCATTATCAGAAACACCCTGCGATAACACCCTGGCATTCAGACTTATTTCAGTGTCTCTGACTGCATCCCTACCCCGACACAGTGGATAAGAGTCCTGCCCTTATTGACATGGTGTCAAAGTCCCGTCTGGAGCACTGAACTGAACTAGGTCTCATGTTGGTATTGATAGTCATGGGACTGTGGGGCCCCAGCCTTAGCAAACACTACTGTCCTTCTTTTTTTGTTTTTGTTTGAGTCGCCCCACTGACTTCTGCTCTACATTGTCCGTTTATTTGCTTTATTTAAAGCTTCCCACTTGGTACCTTATAGACCAAATGAACCACCACAGAAACCACAATGTCAGAATCTGTAGCTGACACACAGATAATGAAACAGGGCATTGTCTTACCTAACATAAACCTGTTTTTAGATTAATCTGTATCTGAGGTCTATAGAAATACAGAATGAATGTTGACTTAAGACTTAGCTCAGGCAGCTTGCTGCTTGGTCTCTGCAGTCTCTGATTTACCAACGACCTTCTACCTCCTGAATCGTACAAATCTAATTTAATTCAAAATGTGATTACAAAAAACGCAGCAAAAAGCGTATGTTTAACTAATTGCATATTTTACTTGGATAATGTCATGATTACAAATAATCACTCATGATTATGATGATTTTTAATATCATGATCAACTGCGAATCTTTTTGTCCATCATCTGAAAGCAGTGTTACTGAGATGGTAACAGCAATATAGGGTTCTTCTCTTGCTGTCTCTACAGGGACGCTGTTTTCAGTAAGTGCTCATAACCCCCCACCCCCTTTCTCAACTGTAACCCACACAATCAGACCAAAATACAAAACAAGTAGATGTGCATATTTGCACTGATGTGACTGTTTTCTTCTCTTGTGAAAAATTAAGTGTATTCTATAATTCACAAGTATCTAATTATACTTTTTTGCATAGTCTCAGCAGTTGGTAATGCAAATGTTAATATATAAGTTCATTTTTATAAATGTATTAAAAGTGACATGCATTTTCAAATGCATGGGTTGAATATTTGAGCAGATCATTCTGTAGTGTACTGTAAGACTCATTCATTGTGTGACATTGTTAAACTAGTTGTACCTTATGCATTTTATTTTTAGGGTCAGGGTTTTCTGCTGTATTTTCAGAAATAGGTTTATAATTTGCAGATATTTCACTGTTTCTTAATATTCCTGATTCTGGGATCTCATCCGCTGCATTAACTATCCTCCCACTATGACATTATGACTCCAGCTGAGGGTGTCTCTTGTGCGTTTGTTTGCAACATTGGCAAAATCAATTATTAATACCAAATAAAATGTACTGTTGATTATCATAATGCGGTGGAAGGGTTTTTACCCTATAATTCAAATGGTCATTGCTTGAGTAAAGATACCATTATTACCTAATAATATTGTCTGTGCAACGAAGTGGTTCATGTGCATATTTATTCTACGCTTTACAATACATGAGTAAATTATCTGGAACAAGTCACCCAGGCTGTTATGATATTTCAGACATTTTATTCAGAATGGGTCTGTGTGGAAATACAAGAGTTATATTAAATTATATATTTTTGAATAAAAAATGATCACCAATAAATTGACAAAGCCCACCACAAAGCTATTTAATCTACTTTACAGCAACCACTGTAAAACAGCAATTTCTACATCCCTGATGTGAACTACAACAGTTTTATTACACCAGTCTGTAACCTGGATACTGTGAATATGCAGATATGAAAAATGTAAATTTAGCCAGTCCAAGAGTTTGTGTGAAACACTTTGTATTAATGCAGGAACATTTGATGCTAATCTCTGTGGAAACAGGTTTGTGAGGGCTTTTACCAAACGCATGGTATCCCCCATGTAAGTATTTAAGGCATTTGTGTAGAGTTACAAGCGGGGGAAGTTGGGGTGTCAGTCGTTGTGTGGACAGTTTATTCCTTGTCATCAGGGGCAGGGAGCTTCTCAAGCGTGGGCTCCATGCCCCAGATCTCACGAGCATACTGGGCAATGGTGCGATCGCTGGAGAACTTGCCAGATCCGGCAATGTTGTAGATCACCATCTTGGTCCATTCCTTGGGGTTCTGATGTGAGGATGAAAATGATTGATCAGTGAGTAATAAGATCATTGATTATTAAGATAATTAGCTCAGAGTCTCATTCCATAGTGGTGAAGCTCATAATATACCCATACTTATTAAAATCATACTATAATGCATAAGATACCTTGATGAACAATTCATTTTAATAAACATACCTTGTAAAGAGCATTGACTTTCTCCTGGCATTTAATATAGTCTTCATAGTCAGCAAAGACCTTGAATCTGTGCAGACAATAATGCAATTACCTCAGTGATAAACATGTATACAACAGATGTTGAAAGTGTATGGTGTGTGTGTGTGTGTGTGTGTGTGTGTGTGTTCAGTGCTGAACGTTGTATGCTAATGGTTGTTTAGTTTTCTCTATTTACTGTTTTTTGCTCCAACACGCAAGTTTATACACGTTCTTATTTGTATGTGTGCATGCATGCTTGCGCCCCAGGCTGCGAGTGTATTTACCTGTCATGATGCATCAGCATGTTGACGATTTCTTTAAACAGGTCCGGCTGCTTTGGGCTAAAGAAGCCCCCAGCAATCTGGTCAATAGCCTGTTTCAGCTCAGGGAGGCGGTTGTAGTACTCTTCTGCGTGGTATCTAAGCAGGACCAAAAAAACAAAAAAAACAATATGCACATTCAGAAAAACAGAAGCATGCGCTTGTTGCTTCAGTAACTGGACTATTAATGAAGGAGTAGTAGTCCCTGCTTATACAGGAGTATCAGCAGGTTCCCCAAGGCCACACCTTTTACTGTGGAAAACCTCAGCTGGTGAGGAAATATGATGAAGGTAAACAATTCAAATTTTTCCACACAGAACTGATGCGCTCTTCAATAGCCTTCATGTGGTCCTCAGACTCTCCCAACATCATGTCTTCATTTTCTTTGGATCATAAACAAACCATGCCAAGACTCAAGGGATGACATTAAGGGAAGTTAAGTGACTATTGTTTTTCAGCTGACCTGAACCATATAGGTCTGATAACCAAAGCCAGGACAGAGGGGATGCCAATAAAATTTAAGTGATAATAGGCCAATTTATGACTCTCACTAATCCATCCTCATGGGGTTGTCTGGACTTCATCAGCAAACCATACAGGGAACAAGGAACAAAAAAACAACTATGCACATCCGAGTCAAATGTATGTTAATTGATATACCAAGTTTAATTAAGGCGACGGAGAAACAGCACTGTCCCTCCTCCCCTCTTTTAAATTTAGCATCTGATCAGGGAGGCTTTCCCTTCAATATCCTGCTCATTATGTGGAACTGTAAATATTTCACTCATACTTTCACTGGTCAATGCTAAAGTTATCCACTTATCTGAATAGACTGGTCCTCAATCAGTTATTCATTGCTATATTTACATTCATGACTGCATTTATCCATTCATTTGTGTATTGTTTATGTTTTAAGTTTTTGCTCTTTGTTTTCTGTAACTGTAAATTATCTCTGTAAGTGACTGCAAAGCTGCTGGATTGTTAGAGCTCATGGAGCTCACTGCATTAATATCAAAAGGTCAGCTGGACAACACAAACTGAACTGAAAACAGGTAACAAACTGGGTTCTTATATTCTGTAGTGGCACAAATAAAAAGAAGAGGATGAACCTTTTTCCTTCCTCTGCTCCCTTTGACATTCCCCCTGTGGGGTTATGTCAAGGTCAGATTATTATTATTATTATGTGAGTTTGTACAAAAGTATTTTGGGACCTAGAGCTGTATATTATCATGCTTAAATGTGAAAAAATGCACAGTGGAGAGGGGATATCACAGGGTGAAGTGATTTTGTTGGCTGCGGAACAAAATAGGTTTGTGGTAGAAGTTGAAAATGGAAATACATGTTTGGCCAGATCAGGGTTCATTCCTTACCCTTTCTTGTCTAGTGCATCAACGTCATCCACCCTCATGCCGAAGATGAAAAAGTTATCCTCGCCGGCCTCCTCGGCCATCTCAACGTTAGCTCCGTCCATCGTACCGATAGTTAGAGCGCCGTTCAGCATGAACTTCATGTTGCCGGTGCCGGAGGCCTCTGTGCCAGCTGTGGAGATCTGCTCTGACAGGTCAGCTGCGGGGATGGCTGAAAGATGACAGAAGTTGAGGGTTGATGGCTCTAATAAGCATTTTGTGTCTGTGTTTTATGCAGTGTATCAAACAAATCCCGACTGGGGACATCTGCAGAGTAGGAAATGACCAGGATGACGAGCATGAGAACAGATGGAAAGACTGAGAATAGGGCAGTGATTTGGTAATTACCTCTCTCTGCCAGTGTGACTCTGTAGTTCTCCAAAAATATGACTTTGAGACGGTCTCCAACCACCGGATCATTGTTGACCACCTCGCCAATAGCTGTGATCAGACGGATAATCATCTTGGCTGTGTGGTATCCAGGGGCAGCCTGCATGAAAGGAACAGTTAGAGAAATTGTGAATGATGAATATAACCTGAGTTGTGAGGACAAGTTTGCTTTTAAAGCCCAGTTGTATGCAGTTAAATGACAAACCTTTCCTCCAATCATGACAGTTCTTGGAGTCCACTGCTTGTTAGGCTCCTTCTTGATGCCTGGCAAACATATGAAGCGATTACAGGACTGAAGTGTCTTTGTTTGCATTCAGCCAAATGATGTTCAAGCTTTGACGCACACAGAGGTCATCTTAAAAATATCTGAATTTGAGAAAATGTGCAGGGCAGAGGATTTTAAACGTGCTTACGGTTGTAGTAGGTGATGATGTGCAGACAGTTAAGCAGCTGTCTCTTGTATTCATGGATTCTCTTGACTTGAATGTCAAACATGGAGTTGGGGTTGATCTTCACCTTGTAGTGCTCCTCCAAGTGCACAGCAAACTTTAACTTGTTTTCCTGCAAAACATTAACTTTACATAGCAAGTTCCACTTCCACTTATATGGTTATTTGTACATGCTATATAAAGCCGCACATAATATATAATAGCACAATTTGCTTATGTTGAATATGCGCCACTTCTCTTAGAATTTGTAATTACATATCCAGCTATAATAAAGCACACTTATCTGTTCCCAACTATCTGCGTATCTTCCTCAACATAATAGTGCTGATTCCGAACTGACAGATTAACTGCGAAGTTGAATTGAAATAATACATTCATCACTTCACCTGCTTCACTTTGGCAACATCACGAATGAAAGCCTCGTCGTTCACAAACTTGCGGAGACCCGTCAGCTGGTCGAGGTCACGGATGAAGTCCTCACCAATTCTCTGTTAACAAAAAAGTGAGAAAGAGTCAATGAATGGTATTTCTGTTTTCAGTGTGGTTTGTGTGAAGTATGTGTGTTAAAACACCAACCTCGGCGATGACCTCAGCCAGCCCCGGGTTGCACATAACCAGCCAGCGGCGAGGAGTGATGCCGTTGGTCTTGTTTTGGAACTTATGTGGCTCCATTTCATAGAAGTCTTTAAAACTGTGGGCAGAGCGAAGCATCACACTGATCAGAACAGATGATGCAGAAATCCATGAAATCAAAGAGGCTGGAGATTTATTAACAGGTACTACATATACTACACACACTGCATACTATGGATTTACCTATGGTTTACTACTATGAAGTATTACAGGAAGTTAGTGTTTTTTTAGGGACCTACACCGTAGCTTTGAGGATGTCAGAGTGTATCTGGGCCACACCATTGACAGCATGGGAACCCACAATGCACAAATGGGCCATGTTGATTCTTTTCTGTCCACCTTCCTCAATGAGGGACATACGGCACAGACGATCATTATCACCAGGATACCTAGCAGCAACTCTCTATAAAGTTAAAAAAAAAAAAAAAAAAACTTTAACAGTGTTTACTTCCTGTTACATAAAGTCAGAGGTGTGATAGGTACACAGTGTGTGCAACAAAACATGTAAATGATAACATGTTGTAATGAGCAGTACTCACCTCCAGGTGGCGACGGTTGATCTCATAGATAATTTCTAGGTGACGAGGCAGCAGATAAGCAAAGAGGTCGACCGGCCAGCGCTCCAAAGCTTCGGGCAGGACGGTGTGATTGGTGTAAGCACAGGTGCGCACACAGATGTCCCAGGCCTAAAGCCATAAAATAGAAAAAAAGGGACTTCAGAAACATTATAAATAATCACTTTATGCCATATTATTTCTGTGGTTTATTAACTACACTAGAATGGTGATGTCCCAATTCTTAAACACTATAATCGGTTCTTAATTTGAAAAATAAAACTTTGAAAGCTATGAAAAATCCATTTCTGCTGTTATGTCAGGGTTGTTCTTCCTCACCTTTTCCCAGTCAAGTTTCTCTTCATCAACCAGGACCCTCATCAGCTCAGGAATAGCCATGGCTGGGTGAGTGTCATTCAGTTGGATGGCAACCTGAATATGCAGAACATTAATAAATGTCAATACAGAATTACAATATACCACAAAGTCCTTTGTAGATACTGTTCATTTCAACTATTCTCATAAGATACAATGAAACCCACCTACAACCTGTTCAACACACTGACAGGCAATTTAATGAAAGCACAGAGAGTACATCAGGGGGAAATCTTTTCATTTTTGACAGAAACTATTTTGTTGAGTTTTTTGCTTCACCTTGTCAGGCAGTTTGCTGAAGTCTGTGCGAGCAATCTCCCTGGAGCCAAACTTAGAGACCTTGAAACGACGGATGATGTCTTGCAGGGTGGCAGATACCACAAAGTATTCCTGTTTCAGACGGAGCTCCTTTCCTTCAAAGAACTGAGGATGAAGACACATATTTGTCTGTTTCTGTTCTGCAGGCAAACAGTAATGCCTTTCTTTCTTTAAACATAGCCTTTTGCACATTAGTGACTGGTATTCACTCATGGACAGCTAAAATACTTTCATTTCAATAAAATAATTACCCAAACCTCAAAGAGAAAGTGGTAACACAGCTGCAGTAACTGTATCTAACATCTGCAGTGTAATTATAATGCAATTATAGTCATTTTACCGTGACATCCAACACCAATCTTTAACGTACGATTGTATGCTAATGCAAGTGTATTACATCTGTGCATACATTGTGTAAATGAACAGGTAAATTATCTGAGATATTCAGATATTAATTGGTCAGTGTTTGAACCAGAGTATCATTAAGAATTCAGATGTTATCCAATTTTTTCTTCTTCTGAAAAGGAATTTATGTTTAATTTCATATTTATTAAGCCACAAAAAAATCAAAGTATGCACCAATGTTTTTGTTATCAGTAATGAATTGGGTTTTGCCTTTAAAAGGATCCCCTTAATAGAAAAAAGATGAGGAAATATCTTTGTCTATTTGCATTTATGGCCTAGTTGCAGTTATTGCAAAGAAACTGTAAAGCTGATTATTTTCATAATGCATTCATTGCAGTGGCCATTGTTTTATAGGTAATAGCAAATGCATATATTTCATTTATAACTGTTTTTAGTTGTGTGATTTTTCAGTCAGGATTGCTACTCAGTTCATTTGTTGTAATTCTGTTGTGTTCTATTCTATTCATCTATCAATTGTTTCAGCACTTCTGTTTTGTTAATAGAAACATAACATGATAGAGCAGCAGTGTAACACTAACTAAAATTAATTCAAACAAAGCTGGAATGTCAGGTCCACCACCATTTCTGCTCTTACTTGCACAGATATAAATTATCAGACCTGATATGAGTTATAGCTTGGGCTAGAAGGTTATCTCCCAAATCCTCCTGCTTGAGCCTTCAGGGAGTAATGGTAGTCATCTCTTCCATCACCAATAAAAGACAGCTTCAGAGGAAGCTGAAAGAGTGCACAGTGGCTCTAGTCTAGCTGAAGACAAAGGACACCAGTTGGGGTCCAAATTATGGAAATCCATCTCTTAACTGAGTTAGATAAGCCCTCCAGTCACGCAAGAGCCATACAGTCCACAGCTCCTATAACATTCAACAATTAGCTATGTCATCTAATCCAGGTTAATGTGTGCATGGGCACGGCCATCTTATGAGTGCAGTCCTGCTGGATTAAAGGGTAATATAGTCATATTTTCTTACATTGTCATTGGGATACAGCACACGGGAGATGTTCTCAGCCAAGTTTCTGTCCAAGACCGCCTGAATGTAGCCACCAACATTGACTATAAGGAGAAAAAAAGATTTAATTCATTCTCATTTTACAGCTATTGCATGCTTTGAATCTTTGATCTCTGCCAGATACAGATACGTACAGTCTTTAAGGTTAAATTCGCAGGGCGCCTTCGCAGACCACAGCCTCATGGTGTTGACAATGTTGTTTCTGTAGCCAGGGACAGGGGTGTCATATGGCAGAGCAAGCACTACCTGTCAAAACCATCACAGGAAGAGAGACATTTGAAATAGATAAAGTCTCAGAAAACATCTTTCTATTATTATTCACGTACATTAACTTTCAGTCATTTCTTCACCTGAGTGTCTACCCATTTGACGCCATCGGGGTGATGCTCTGTCTTGCCATAGAAGTGCACTGGACGCATGTACTCAGGACGCGCCTTCTCCCAGGGGTTGCCATAGCGCAGCCAATCGTCAGCCTCCTCAACCTGGATAATAAAATACATTTATATTGAGGGAAAAAACAGGCATTAGAGTAGGTGAGTTGCGTCTGAGCTAAGCTAGACACAGAAACTGGAAATCACGTGGAAATCATGATAATGACAAATGAAACGTATCCACCAGGTGATTTAAGGAGAAACATTCACAGCTAATCTTACTCACCAAAACAAGAATATCAACTTTTGTTTTACACATATAGCTCATCTTTACAAAGATGGAAGTCGATCATTTCTAACCTGCCAGCCATTGACAATTTTCTGATTGAAGATACCAAATTCATAGCGAATACCGTAACCATAGGCAGCCAGACCCAGTGAAGCCATAGAGTCCAAGAAACAGGCTGAAAACCAGAGAAAGCACATGAAAAAACATTTGGCTTGCTCTTTCACTTTGTTCAAGTATGTCAACATGGGTAAAACTCTTTGAATTGATCGAATCTGAAGGGTGACAAGATGCTCACCGGCAAGGCGACCCAGGCCACCATTTCCCAAACCAGCATCTTCCTCCATGTCCTCCAGCTCCTCCATGTCAAGACCCAACTACAGTGGACAACATAACACAGCATGGAGTGATGAAAGTCATTTTGAGAAGGTGACCCTTTTTCTTTTTTACAATAGTTAGAAAAGCACATTACACACTTCTAAAATGAATAAATGAAGCATCTCTTTCACACCTGGTATGTGGCCTCATCACAGGCGTTCTCCAGAGCGAGGTTCACCATTGTGTTTTGGAGGGTGCGGCCCATGTAGAACTCAAGGGAGATGTAGTACACACGCTACAGTTTTGCAAGAAGGGGAGTAATAATCAATATCACACTGAACGATATTCCATTCTTAAGAACACTAACAGAGATATTTTATTGTCATATGTTTAGGGTTACAGAGGTCTCCACAGAAGCATAATGGGTTCTTACAACAACAACAAAAAACTAAATTATATGCCAAATAATGTCACAATAACATCGACCCCAAGCTGTTAAAGAAATCTTAATGTTGCATTATTTAGCTTCATGGTTGGGGGTGCATAAAAATGTGCCACATGAGCCTATGTTTAGCCTTTGCCATTTAGGTGTTTTTTTCTCCTCTGGCATGGGAGGAGCGGACACAGGCTGAGGAGGAAAGGCAGAGGGGAGGAGACAGGACAAGGGACTGGGGAACAGATTGCTTTGGGTGTTACATAACACCAACATTTTGGCCCGGGCAAAAATAGCTCCTGTAGAGGTCACGGTAAAGGTCACACTGAGCCTGATACCCTTTCATTGTGGAGTGTCTGGAGTGATCACATGGATGCGTAAATATCGTATCACTGAGTAGAATTATATATGACTGTATCTTCCACATCTTATCTGACTTCAAGCCTTGTTTCATCTTGTGCTGATTAGCTCTGTTTTTACCCAATGATGCATATGAGCAAAGTGAAAAATGAATCTTGTTGGAGAAGGTGATCTTACATGCAGCACAAAACTCTAGACTGAGCTTAAATGTCCTTCCTCCTTCTGGTTTCTGTTTAGACCTTTAAAGGATTCACCTTTGACCTTTTTGTCCAAAACACAGGAACAGGGTGCCATAGCTGGGAGGTCAGATGGTCACCAAGTTTGCAGCACATAAACATCTAAATAGTTTAAAACTAGTTTAATATGAAAAGAAAATTTCTCCCTATACTAGGATTATTACATAAGGACTTTGACACTTAACTTACAGAACAATAACTCTGCAGAATTAGCAGAGGTATGCAGGGTCTTCCCATGTCAAGAAAAGAAAAATAATCCCCTGTATTGAGTAGAGTTAATAATGATTTTGCAAGGGTCATTTTTCCCCGCTAAGTAAATGGAATTGTGGCCTATCTCTGCTTCTGAACCCTCTATTGTAATTACATGCAATTTTGTGTGACATTTTTAAGGAATAGTGTGGAGATGTTTGCAATTTTGCTGCTTCATTCAAGTGACGCCAGCATTCTATTGTTCTTTTAAGGTTCTTGTGTTCTCTGTATTGGTTAGTTAATAACACTGCAATTACTGATATGTAGCTTTTCTGATGATGCTTATATATGAACTCTGATGCCCTTGGAGGCATGTGGTCACATGACACAAGGCTATGTGCTTTATGGTCAGACAGGAAGGGAACAGAAGGTCATGGAGAGGTTTAGTGTTTCAACACACTATAAGAAGAATACCAGCAGTGCTAAGTTGCCCCGGTGAAGTTTAAATGTCATGACTTGACATTACACTGACACCAGGCTGGTGTACCTACAGCTGATGAATATAAAGCCCCTGCTCTAATGAAAATGAGTAATGGCTTTTGTTCAAAATGTGTTCTGTGTGCAAGGTATTCCATGAAACAGTGTAAAATTTGGGTTATGTTATGAAAATACTGACCACTGTGTACCGGACAGGCAGTGAGCCCACAATGCAACAGATTTATATATATCCTGAAGATGGGAACCAGTTGTTAGATCAAATATAGCTGCCAGTATACCCCCTGGATGTGTAGTAAACTGTAATAGAGTATTAGATGTATTATCAGAAATACAAGATGCTGTTCATGCCATTATCATCAGCAAATATAGCACCCTTTAAGAAATAAATTTGACAGATAATTAATAAATGTCTATATTCAAAGACATTCACATGTAAGTCTTGTGGCTTTGGTGCTGTTATGACTTGAACTTACTTTGGGGTCTTTCTCATAGTAGTGCTGCTGGGTTCTGATCCACCTGCCAATCAAGTGGTCCCGCACAGTGTTGGCAAGAGCAAAGTAGTAATCCCTTCTGGTCGCCACATTTCTGTCCTTGACCAGCGTAAAGTGGAGATGTCTGTTGAAATTTTGCTTCAGTTCTGCGACGTTTTCAATGCCGGCGAGGCCTCGCACTGAAATCTGTTTCCTTCTATCATGATCAGACAAGGGTTTAGACATGGCGGCACAAAATGCAGCAGCTCAGGGCTCTGAAACTGGAAGAATGTAAACAGTAAGACAGCAGCAGGTGCACACCACCAGGCCCAGAGACACAGCAAGAGAGGCACCCATCCCACAGGCTTAGGTTCAGCATTTTAAAGGCATAACTATGAATATTAAGTAGAGGGTGGAGCAGATTGTATGTATTATGTAAAGGGTGGGGCATAATGTTGAGGATAGAGGTTGTAACTTTTTAATTATGTGACACATGAATGACTAAAGGACCTATTGGATCAAAGACAAGATTGGCAGAGGATGATGACTTAATTTGCAGTATAACGAATTTGAATAAGGGTCCATCTACTTTTCATTTGTCTTATTATATTTAAACTAGTCAAAACCAATGTCTCACAGATCATTTTCAGTCAAGAATCTGAATCTTCCTATTTTAAAAAGCGCGAAAAACTATTTTCTATTTGAATCCAGTCATGATTGTATAGTAATGTTTTACACAGAATGAATATGACATTCACAGTGTTGACAACCTACAAGGATTTCATTATTCTCTTTAAAATAACAAAAATGTGACATGAAATCAGAATACTCTCTTCTATTTCACAACATGTTATAACTCCATTGCCCTGTGTAATGCATTGTCTGATATTGTAGAAGAGACAAATGCTGGTGATAATATCTGGCAGCTACACTGGCTAACTTGTTTTTCTCCCCACAGTTGGCAGGAGTGCCTTGGCCAGCAGATGCTAACAGCATATCACATTTTTATAAAATATCTTATGTATAATGTGTTATGTAAAAGAAATATTTAAAACTTGCCAGCACGGTATGCACAGTAACCTCAACATCACCACTACTATAATGTACTCTAATGTAATGTACCAAATTCACTCCAATGAGTGTTAATAATTTCATATTTTTTGACATACGGTTAGTTTATAAAACAACCACAGCTTGGCCCTACACAGCAGAATACAAGGACCTCAACTGGAAGCCACCCCTAAAGATCTACAGACTTTGTACCATCTATGGATAACGGAGAATTAGGAATGCAATCATCAATTCTAATCTCATGAATTGTCATTAACTAATCAGACAACCACAACTGTTCTGTAAACACCATGTGCATCCTGTGACAATGTACGTTGTGCACAGTATTTTGTAATGTTTGTTGTATGTAATCTGCATGTTGTCTGTTTGCCTGGGGACTGCCAATAAAAAGAGATTTTAGCTGTATCTATGTATAATGCATCCGATTTCAAGAAATGAAAACTATGTTTATTAGCCTATACACAGTCACTTTCAAATATTTGAAAATATATTTCAAATTTTTAAAGCACTGCAAAATGTGCTGATTGTTATATTGTAGGTTTATAAGGTTTTTAAGTTTCACCATTAGAGGGAACTTACAGGACATAACATTTTCATATTACTGTATTACTTCACACATACTGTAAGCAGTGGGACTGTACAGTAAGTAAACCAGTTATCCAGACCCTGTGTAGATCACATCTGTCCAAGAGCCTGGAGCAGTAACAGTCACAAAATCAGCTGCAGCACAGCTACTACAACTATTTTCAGTTATCACTCTAGCGAGCCAAACTATCATGAAGTCTTGCCCTCCTATAAATAGTAACTCTGACCCAGTCCCAAAGGCCATGATATTTGAAAGGCATATCTTGTTAATGTCAGCAAGAGCCGGCAGACAGAACTAGTATATTAGTATGAGTCGGACCACAGTAAAAAGGGAAAGGAAGTGTTTGCTGAGCTGTTCGCATGCTTATCATTATCTTTCTAAGGGAGGTTTCTGTCTTTGGACTAAAATTGGTTAAAAGCTCAATGAAAGAGTGACTTTAGCGTCAACATCTGACTAAATGTTGAGAGGAAAAGTACTGGGAGTAAAATTATCACTTTCTAACCATTTGTCACTCTGTTGCATGACTGGACAAGATGCAAAACCATAAAAAAAACTGTCAAACACCACAACAGTAGAACAGCTGCTAAATGGAAACTAAATTGCAGGTGGTAGTTGAAGTAGTTGGCAGCGCTTCATGACCATTTCTGCATAATTTGAAGATTTTTTTAGAACTTACACAGTACATGAATGCTTTCTTCACTATTTCCTGTTATGTTCCTTTTAATGTTCCTGCATGCCAAATGACCCCCAGAACAGAGGAAGCATCACACAACAGATGACAGAGATTGAAGCTGGCATGCCCCCGATTTGTCCATTATGATGAGCAAATTATGTTCTTACATGTCTACTGGCTGTTCTGTCAAATGGTATATCAAGCACATCAAGACCACACAGAATACATTCATTGCCTAGAAACTGTAAATAACAACAATATTCTTGATGTGAAGGCAAATTTTCAACAATAAATGGATTGTTACGACAGTCTTGCTGCTAAACCAGGTCCATGTGCCAGCACAGCGTGACATGGATTTTTTAAAGTAATCTCTTTATCAACATCTGCCAATTTGTCTGTCTGTCTGTCTTTTCAGCTCACGGTTATTTACAATCTCTCCATCATTTAATCATGAACGTTTAATTAATTTCAATTTTAATTTTACCCCCCGGAGAATATTAAGTCAATTAACTGATGTTAATAAATGCTCTGATTGGCCAACAGTAACCACAGTTATTAAGGTGCCTGTGTTAATGTTGTAAAAGGAAAGAAAGAGCAATGTAGGCTCCTGCAAACTGTGATCTATGTGGCAATTTATGGTTTCTCGCTTTTTCCTTGTCTTTAAAGGGCCTGCTTTTTTTTCAGACCACAAAAAATAGATATACAAGATGTGAAAAAAAATGAGAGACTTGATCTACACTACGTGTGCAGGCGCAGCAGGGAGTAAAATAAGAATAGAAAAAGAAGGGGTTAGCTCTGATTGTCTGCTACCTTCAGTGCTAGAGTGCTAGTTCAAGTTTGGGGGGCATGTATGTGAGTTTTTAAGACAAATTTTAAAATATGTATTGGGTACATTATCTATTAATTAGATCTGTGTTTTTGGTTTTGCTCAGCCACAGCTCTGGCACTGGACAGCAAAAGCTATGGAGATTTCCGTTTTTTTCAATACTTTACTCTTCAAAATATGAGGCTGACATTACAGCATAACACTTCACACAGTCGAAAAATGTATCTGAAAGCTGTCACACAGAATAATGTGTTACATTTGCAGGTGCAATCTATGTCTCACACCTCCATGTCCTAAACATCATGTTGCACTGCATCCCTTTCATAAGCATTCGATTTTTTCACTGATGCTTTCTTCTTCGTCTTTTTTTCCTCTCTGGTATTCTTGCATTTGCCTTGCTAGTGAATACAGCTCTTTCCAGGTGAAAGAAAGGAATTCATTTTTTATTTCCACAACATCAGGATTCAGGAGTCATAGGATTGACTCCAGAGGAAGCAAAGCATGAAACAAATAGAAATGAGACTTGTCAGAATCTTTTGCAACAAAAAGAAGTTGATATGGATGAGTTCAACTGAGGTTTCATCAGTTCAACACAGTAACAAACTAATAGGTAGAACAGGGCATGTGGTTCAGGGTAAAGTTGCCAACAAACTTTGAATACAGTCAGAAAGATATTCAGACTGCGTGACAGTGCCATTTAATTGTTTTTCACTTGTCTATTCAACATAAACACACTGCTGCCCACACATACATATACAGTACAGCAGCTAAGCAACCAAATAATTACATCTCAAGTTAATCTGGCTCTCTTTTAGTCTCTCTATTGACTCATTCACACATTGACTCCCAGACATCCACATTTTTACACACAGTATGTGGTAGGAATAGCAGTTTGTTCTCCGTTGGCTGACTAGAATGAGCATCTTTGTTTACATCTCACGGAAAGTTATGGCTTAAGGTATCACACCTACAACCTGGCACACAATTGTTTCTGCACATGATGCTGTAGCAAGCAATTGTTACCAGGCCTCTGTATTTTCTCATTATAATGTATTGCATTTGATTAAGTCACATAGTTAAAAATGTGTTGTCCGTAACTGTAAAATCTGAACTTGTTCAATTAATTTTCATACACCGTGAAATCAAGCATCTCCAGTTTCCCCGCAATGATTTCTAACACTGACAGACAAGATAAGTATTATTGAGGGTTTTTTGTGTGTGTTTGTGTGTATTACAATTGTATCTCTGATAGTGGAAAAGGGCATTTAATTGCATCCACACTGAACATTTCTGTTGTGTGGAGTTAAAAGGGTGTTACAGAATACTAATCATCTGATTTGCATTGCATTTCCTGCTGGCAATGAATCACGGCAGAGCGGGTTCATAGGGACACTGTTAAGTTGCAGTGTTTTACTCAGGTCAAATGCTTCATTTTGTCCGTCTGTGAACCTGTCAACATGAGGCCAACACAGGAGGAATACTGTCACCTGGTGGTACGTCTGGTGATGTCACACTTAAAAACCACCAGCGCTGTTGTGCGGTAAGCAGACTGGAGAGGGATAGACTGCACTAGCAACTGCACTCAACCGATTTTACACATGAAGTTCAGTTTTCTCATCATAACAAGTTCTACTTAAACAGGTGTCTAATTTCTTCTGTGGCTCTGGAGGAGCTGAAATTTGAAGAACTGGAGATATGTAATGAAAGACTCTACTGAAATGCATTATAGGAAGTGCAGGATAACATGCTTTTTTTTATCTTAATCCATCCTAGAGACTAAAATCAACCAGAATATCTGCAAACACCTGTGTGGGTGTGCAGGGCCATTAGTGCATCACCAACATAGTCCACCAGTAGCACACAGTACCGAAACATTTAAAATATAAGATACAACACTGGGGCTGGTTCTAACACATTTTATTCGATATTTGTTAATTTATTCTAGCTACTTTGAAATCTTGTAATACATATTTTGTTCTACTCAAAAGGCCCCTTTCACAGCAGATATTTTGACTAGTCATAGAAGAAATGACGCACATGTTATTAAAAACATTACCAATGGCTCTGTTCTTTTCAAGTGTCTCAGACACTCAGATAAACCCTGACAGTTTGACAGTGAGCCACATGCACAATTCTAGGACCTTGAAATTGAAGCAGCTAAATGGAATTCAGCCACCATTAATTTTTATTATTTGCAATTGTGCTTTTCCTACTGGGAAATGTAAAATTGTTTTCATTGAAAAAAGGCATTTGGATTTTTTATGTTTATTTGTCTTTGATGAAGTCATATCACATAACATCACACTATGAATTTCCAATGCAATGAGATGAGTTCTATTACAGTTATGACTTTTCAACAAACATAGAAACCAAGTATAAAATATAAAATAATTTATGTCTGATTTATTACTACGCCATATTTTTTTAGATAATTACATTATAGTATAAATGTTGTACATTAGCATTAAAATTTTCCATGTTTGCCTGTTAAACAATATTACACACTACTGCAAAACATTTTATAAAAACACAGTTTTGCTTTTAGTCAGGGTACTCTCAGACCTTGTTTACTTGCACCAATCTTCTGCTGACTGTATATTGTCTGATTTGTTTTGAATATGAACTGCTTGATTGCACTGAGCAAACTGCTTGAACGACACAACAGAAGGTATCAGAGGAACTGCACAAGCCACAGGAATGTTGTGAGCTGGTGGACGAGTGTTCTTCAGATCAAAAGAATAACTTGCAGTTTGCTGCTGAATCCCAGAGAGCACATTCAATAACATGAGTGCTTTACGAAAGTCCTGAGGGGTTTCTCATAATACAGATGTTGCTCAATATTTTATTGCAATTGTGGATGTATCTCTCTGCACAGATGGGCACCTCTATTTCCTCATGGAGGCCGCAGAGCTTCACTCTGCCTTAGACCAGAATAAAAATCAATAATTGCCTAAGACAGGTCACTAAAACACGCCTGCAACTGCAAAAATACCACTGATGTTCACAATAAATGTTTGTATTACACAACGGGGAAAGGCAAAAATTTAACAGCTGGGTGAATAAACATTATTATGATTTAGTGGAGTATCAAGGTAAAGCACACTTTTCTGTCCAATTTGTATTCTCTTTGCACTTATTGATGTTTCATTGCACACTAGTTATACTTTGTAGGTTCTGTTTAAAAACACAACACATCACCTATACTGCAAAAGGCCTCATATGAAACTAAAACTAGTAGAGTCTACATGAATGCAGCTCCGTGTACTTACACACAGCTGTGCTTTGGGCTGAACGCTAACATCAGCATGCTAACATGCTGACGTTTTGCAGGTAGTATTTTTACCATGTTCAACATCCTTAGCATAGCATGTTAGAATACTAACATTTACTAATTAGCACAAAAACCATATACGGCAGAGGCTGATAGGAATGTTTGGAAGTTGAAATTTTGACCTCTGAAAGGAGAAAAGTGAGGTGATCACCAAAGTTATGTATACCAAATCCAAGCCACCCAATAGCTGTTGAAACATTTCAGTCTGGACCAAAGTGTTGGGCTGACCAGCACATAGCCATCCATAGTTCACATTGTTAGTGTGGCAAAAAATGAGGTGACAGGTGGCCAGAAATGACTGAAACTGCCTCACTTTTACATAAAGAGAAGTCTCCTAGAAATACGTTTTACTTTTCCCCTACCTTTTATGCCGTTTTGGATAACAACATGCTTAGCAATTCGACAAAAATAGAGCATGGTGATGGTGAGAGTATTATTCATGCAAAGTCACATGTGCTTCTGATATACACCCACATTATCACAGAATGTCAGTTATTTGCTCAGTGTATGCAACTTTTTCACGTGCAACATCCTATATGCATGATGATTAAAATGTAGTTACAACAAAATCGTTGACAGCTTAACGCCGTTTAAAAGCTTAAGCATCAAAAGTGCGGCACTGATTCTTTTTCTCCTTTAGACTCTAAGTAGCTGAGAGTGAAAACATTCAAAACAGTAACATACCTCAAACCTCTAGTACAAAGCATATACTGCATAACATGTTTTAGTCAAACAATGTACTCTGCACTACAGCGCCAATAGTCACAATTGAATATTGTACAGATACTGAAATGCAAAAGCCTGAGAAGAGAAGCTGAAGGTAAGATAAGGTGACGACAGGACAGGAAATTCATAACCACTTGACCTCTGTACTAAGTAGCAGCAGCAAACTATACATTGACATTTAACCTCTAAAATGTGTATGAACTTCATTCTTCAAAGGAGGGTTTGAAAAAAACAGCCCTATGTGACTGGCAGGCAGATTTGTTGTGGTGATTTGTGGACACGTTTTTACTTCAGGAATTGCCTTTGGGGTGGTTTCTTGCATTTCTTGATTTAAAGACTTTTGTTTTTTATATAGTATTTAGATTTTTGTTTTTAATACCAGTATAAAAGATACACATTTACTGTATATTACTAAACGTGGTGGTGGCCATAGTTATTCAGCCACTGGCAATCAGGCATTAAGTGCAATTGGGTGTCAATTTTTTTTTTTTTTTTATTTCTACTTGGTACATAAATTATGCATGTCTTTGAACACATGCCACTCAAAATGCCACATCAAGACAAAGCACTATTTTCTATCATATTTGAATGAACATACATTATTAAATGTTAATAATAAACACTGATAGTGTTGATTTTTAAGAAGTGACGATTTTGAAATGTAGCTGTAAAACTCTATTTACTCACTGAGGCTTAAAAACATTTAAGAACATACATTATTCATACGTCATCCTCAGATTTAAGATTGCTTTGATTTGATCTCCCTTGCAAGGAAGGCTTAGACCCACACCGGTTCACCGTAACAGGCTTGTAGGGGTTTGTATAAGTCAACGGTCACTGTTAAGTTTGAAATGTTTCTCTGACTGTCTTTGACCACAACGACCCAGTCATCTCAAGTCATCTGAAGTCTGTTAACAGTTCTCAGAGTCCAAACTAAACACAGAAAAACCCTAGAACAATCATCCGAAACATATATTCCCCGGCAAGACCAGGTTAAAAGCTGTATGTTCTCCGCAACAGACTTTTATCCACCCTGACTTCTTTACATCCTGAAATCTCTCTTTATATCTGCATTTTCATCTTTTCATCTTTTTAAAATTTGTTTCTGTTCTTCCTTTTGTGTTTTAATTGTTTTATTTGTATTCGTTACAAAAACCTCAGTGTCTATGTTTTGTGAATGAAATGTACTAGAAACAGTAAAAAACATTCACTTGCTTCATAAATAATTTAGGGTTTTAGCGTACATTACAAGAATAATAAATGTTAGGCGATGTTTAGGGACAGCCTTTAGACTATTTTTCTGGTCCTAATTGTTTTTTACATCACAACTCCACTACTTTTTGTATCATCTCAACCAAAAATCCAAAACTTTTATTAAATTTTTAACTTACAGTTCTTCCCTGCTTTTATTGCGATGGGGGAGCCCCAGGGGTGGCTTAAGTTTCTGTATTTGTAACACTGTGTAACTAGGGGCCACTACAAACAGCAGAAATTTCAATTCCAATTAATTCACTTCCACAAAGCTAGAGACAT
Organism: Lepomis gibbosus; assembly: GCA_029875015.1. Classification (NCBI taxonomy): domain Eukaryota; kingdom Metazoa; phylum Chordata; class Actinopteri; order Centrarchiformes; family Centrarchidae; genus Lepomis; species Lepomis gibbosus. Next base: position 11,611 of record JAPMOB010221895.1, on the reverse strand, counting down.
GTAACTCCATTGTTATCATTTTGGAGAATATTCTATTAAACTCATCCTCCAGCTGAATGTGGCAGACTACCGGGATTGACATGTGGGTTTGTTGTGTTAGGCTACATGATGAAACAAAGATGGCAACCGGGTGAATAAGCAGCGGAGAGACACCTTGTGAAACAGGTTGAAATTTCAATTCACTGCACAACGGGCAATACGAGTCATTAAAGATTAATGAATTTCTCTTCAAAAGCATGGAGAATTTTTTTAACAGCATCTGCAGCTCCTGCTAAAGCCTGCATAGTGAAGTGCTCAAGGACACTTCGGCAGCATGAAGAGGAGTATAGGGTGGGGTTGATGATTGGGGCTTGAACCTCTGTCTCCCTCTTATGCCACTTTAGGTCCCCAGCCTCACTAGCATTTAAATAGGATGCCACTCCTTTGTTGAGATCTAATATGATAGCCTACTTGGGGGTGGCAAATAAAAATGCACCTGCTTTACTACCACAGGTTATGAGTCTGTGATTAAAGGGCGTTTAATCCTCCATGGCAACGCTGCTGTTAGTTTGATGGGGAGCAGGATTGGTCAACAGCAGCTGACCGCGCCCTCAACCCATATAAGCTACCTACCAAACTATTACCATCAAGTGTCGGGGGAATGACGGCTCTGCTGCTGCTGCCGCTGCTGATGCTGCTCTCGGTGCGGCGGAGGAGAGAAAGCATCTTTGTCTGTACGGAGGAGCTCCGGGCTTCCCTGCCTGCTTGCCTTCATCGACACAGCAGCATCTAAAGATAAGAATCCTTTCTGAAGACAGAGGTCGTATATTCATCTGCCGCATCCATCTCTGCTCAATTTTGGATTTTTCTTTTTTTCCCCTTTCCCCCGCCGCTCTTTTGTGCCTGGCTGGAATAATCAAACCCCCTTCTGCTGTCTCCATGTGTCGAATCGCTGGGTGATGCACAGGTAAATGACACCGCACACCTCCTACACAGAAACGACCTTAGGCACGGCGGTAATTAGCTTTTAAAGCGTGCTGCAGTAGAGAGCCACAAGATAAGCCTTGGCGTAGCCTATGTGTGTGTTTTTCAATGTCAGTGGTGCCCGAATTGTTTGTATTTCCAATTCAGGGATGTTGTGCTGCTGCTCTCCACTTATTGACACTTCTACTGGGGTGTCTTTTGGAGATTCCACTCAATGTAGCCAGAGATCATCAGCTTTCAAACCAACCATCTTTATTATCAATGTTCGCAGTCAGTTGAGAGGGCTGGAGGAGAGGTATGGTGTCTAAATTCAACACGGTTGCGGATGAGGTCGCTTAATTGCGTGCCGGAAGACATGTCCTGTGGTTGGGCTACAGCACATGCAGCGGCTTTTCCTCTGACTAAAGGTTGCAGCCCCGGCATAAACATGGAAACGAGCTACATAGCCCATTGTTTGATTTTGCCACATGCTTGGCTTAGTACTTATTTTTATGTACATAAAAGTGAAGTTAAGGTGGTCTTTGTTATGCAGCATGCAGGGCCCTTGTCTCTGAAATGCTTGAGGTAGCCTATTTATTATTGAGAGGGATTTCATGTTCTGTGGCAAAGGATTGGTCCAGTTAAAGATAGGATGGAGAGAGAGACAGGGAGGGAAACAGTAGTTGAGTCAAGCAGCTGCCACATCATCAGCAACAGAGGAAGCTTCACCTGTATTATCCTTTAACA
>JAPMOB010221893.1:0-18095 GCA_029875015.1 Lepomis gibbosus | reverse complement strand
GGTGAAAGTCATCATAGCTTGCGTAGTATAGACCCAGCTCCCAACCCAACTTTGAGAATAGATTAACGGCAATATTTTTTAAATCGCCTGATAAGAGTCTCACGTTAACGCCATTAACGGCCCACCACTAGTCCTTCTTGAGCCTACCATCCACCTTTGTGGTTTCAGCACAGTTTACACGGTGTACGTAATCTCACCACACGTTCACAACTCAAAGGCTGTCCATGGCCAAGTCACCTGAGATCTGCAGCTTTAAATCAGGCTGAACCTTTAGGTGGCAGTCCAAGGGAAAGGCTAACGTTTGCGTTTTATATTTTTAAAGCTTACTAGAACTCTGATAGTTAATTTTCTTTTCCTCCACTTTCTTCTCTTTATATTACTGAGAGATTTTTCTAAGCTAATTACAAGTGTATCGAAACTCTACTGATCCGTGTCCTTTTCTGTTTAATAAGTGGCGGGTAAAGGTCTTTACGGTGAGGCAAAGAAGCAGCAGGCAAATCTTTAAAAGAGCTCTATTTGACCTGATCGTTCAGTTTGACTGTACACAAAGAACACTAGCATCAACAGTGTCTATATTGGCATTCATAATTTGAGGCAGATGAAATAGGGTTGCAGAGACCTTGGAGTAAGCTTAGAAAACCTTATGTGGGAGGAAGCAATTGCTATTACTGACATGAGCAATCAAACGCTGTTCACAAGGTTGATGTAAAAAAAACATGAACACTCATTTCTTTTTACTAACTTGTCTTTTTTCCCATCTTCCTAAACTCTGGGGGAATTAGTCGGGGAAAATCGTAGTTAAAGACAATCAGTCAATCTTTTCTCTCTGTTGTAGGAGGAAAACGATTCAAGGATACTTTGGCTCATTTTTGCAGCTGTGTTCTGCATACTGTCTCAGAGGATCCTTAATATGCATGGAGTTTTGAACAAGTTCAGTTTCTAAAATGGAAAGTGCAGGGACAGTTTATGGAAAAAAATATCTGCTCCTGTTTTACATATTCAGAGGTGTGGAGTATCTACATTGGTGTACACGTGTCTGGGAGACGAATAGATTATGCCTTATATATTACAACTTACATATTGTATAATTGTAGGACCAATACTGTGGCAGCTCTGTGCTTGTATATTTTATTCAACATCCTACTCTATGAGCTTATTTGTTGTTACTTTTAGGGATGCAGTGATTACCGTATTTCACTGTTAACTGCGTTTTAAAACGTCACTGTTAATTAATCATAAAGGCGCCGCTACACCGTGTTTCTGTTGCAAGGAAAGGAACTGTGGCAGCTTGCACAAAACGAAAACAAAAAATATCATGAGCGGTGCACCAGCTTTAGGTGCCATGCCTATCAGAGACATGCAGGCTACTACTGCTATCCTACTATAGGGACCAAATGGTGAAGTTTTATTTCCACCAAAGAAACAGCCGAAGTCTGCAGTGTGGAATTATTTTGGGTACACCAAGATTGACCAGGGGCCCCATTTATGCTTCTACCATGGTTAAGTAGCTATGTAGTTAAATTGATTCTTTTTGTTTAACTTTGTTTATTGTTGCTGTATGATCGGGAGTCTGCAATGGGTGTTTTATTTTGAAAATGACCGGCTTCTCTATGCTGTTCTGTGTCTGAATTCCTGTCTAGTTCATCTGCTCTGTGCTGCTTGACGTGGCTTCAGTCAAAAATAGACTGGCAATGAATGTAGAACTTCAGCAAAATTTCAATAAAAAAAATGAAATACCAAATCGAATCATAATAACAATATCTGCCAGAAAAATCGCAATTACATTTTTTCTCCAAATCGTTCAACCCTAAGCGGAATGCATTTGGTTTAATCTCTTTTCAAACGGGGGAATCCAAATTAGTACCTGGGTCATCCCATCTTGCGTGTGTGTCCACGTCCAGCCAGTGACGTCACCACTCAGGAAGGATGTCCCCTTTCCTCCGGTGCACAACCCTTGCATGAAAGTGCGAGCAGAGAGTAAATGTTCGACAAAAAGCCTCAGTTTAGCTGGAAATGTACAGTTTAAATGACAAATAAACACATAAAAACGCAGCGGTTTGGCAGTTCTGGACTCAGAATGGGCCACATCAGGTCCGGATTCTGCAGACAGAGAGAAACAAACATGAGCACATCGCTCAGTCACGAGCTGTGAAACAACAGCACGGCTCTGTTGGTAAATAAAAATGAAAACGTACGTTGTGTTCTCTGACGGACCTGGATCAGCTGTTAGCTGTAACACACCACAGGGCTAACGCTAACGTTGCTATGTGGCTGTGTTTTAATGTTTTATTTACCGGGTCTGTTTGTTTTGAAGAGGAGCCGACCTCTGAGGTAATTTGGCTCCCGGTAGAAACCTGTCAGGGCTCTGAAGTGGAGCGGACCCAGAACAACTCTCATCAGCTTTTAGCTGTGAACACTAGCAGGAGTTATGGTGCGGCTGTGTTAAAACTATAGCTTAGCACATGACTGTGCTGTAATAACATTGTGCTTTATTAATTGTCACAAAATTAACAAAATAGCTATATAATGTCAGTCCAGTGACTGTTACCTGATGGCCGACCTGCCTCTCATTCTCCGGTGCTGGCAGTCACTCAGCCTGCAGAATGAATGAAAGACTGAGGAGGACCCATGCGAGCGGTGAACGAGTATCTCATTCCTGCCCCACAGTAGCTGTGAAAAAACTCAAACCTGGAGACCCACAGTTGAGAGTCGTGAACTAATCAATACTGATTCCTGTGCTGACGGAGACCATGCAGCTGCTGTGTAACGAGTGAATGTAAGAGTCTTAAGACTATTCACGCATGCGTGAAAACGAACAAATTACTCACTGAGACAACCCGTTCCTCTTGAGTCACATACAAGATCAGGTCAAATAAACGAAACGTTCTTTGACCGACACAACACTACTGACGAAATAGTTGAACCTTTGCGCTGAACCCAGCTTCCAGCGCAGTGCAAATCACTTCTTTTCTGAAAGGGCCTTTATGGAAGAACGTAGTCCTCTAAAGACCTTCAGTCACTGAACATTGTTACATCGTTTTGCCTCCTCCTGTCTGTGTTGAAAAAATTAGCTTATAGACTTCCAGGACTATTTTACCTGCATTTTAGTTATTAATAACACTGCAATCAATTTCTTTTTATCATTTTCACTAAAACGTAAACATATGGATGAGAGTTGATGACAATAGTAGTTCAGTTTATTCCCCTCCTCAATAACAATGAATAGTTAATACTTCAATATTATAGATGTTTAATTGTTAATGTAATTAAATATTAAAAATCAACTTCATGTACTCAGTTGCTTGATGTTTTCCTCGCTATCTTTGAAACAGCCAACCTCGCTCCAAGCATAAACACTTCATTATTAATTGTTCCTCCCTGATTTTAAAGACACCCGTGGAAGACAATAATTCATGCCACTACCCGTTACCTGATTTTTTTCCTTTCTGATTCATTTTATATGTTGCATATACATTTTTCTCTCATCGTTTGACATGGCAGTCGATGGGTGGCTGAGGCTCAGGAGTTGGAAAGTTCCTGTAATTGCAGGGTTTGCAGTTCCTGGCTTCTCCTGTCGTCATGAAGCATCCTTGAACAAGACATTAAGATCCAGTTGCTCCCAGTGGTTTGCCCAGCGCCATGCAGGGCAACTCCACTGCGTGTGAGAATGAGAGGCAAATCATAAACTAGATGCATCCCATTTACAATGTTCTTAGCCATAAAATGGCATAACAGTTTTATTTCACCTTAAACTGGACCATAGTGTACTGTTTGTGCTCCGAAAATAGTTTTTCTTTTGTAGTAAAAGCCCAGAATTTGAATATTGTAGTTGTTTATTATTATTATTATTATTATTATTATTATTATTTAATCATTAACAGAGGTTTGGAAAAACTGGACACAAAATTTTCTGGGGATTTAATGGGGCGTTCTGAGTATTGATCTGCTTGTAAACAGGGTAGAGTATGAATTTAATAATGATGTGAAATTATTTTGTGTTACTAGGTCAGGAAGACAACTAAGCGAGGTCTTTGTCCAGCTACCATCCAGGAAGGAGCTCCCAGAATATTACGAGCTAATCAGAAAACCTGTGGACTTCAAAAAGATCAAGGTATGTAAACAGTTATTAACTCGAATGAGCGATAATGATGATAGTAGGATCAAAGAGCACAATAAAATAGATGCTAGCTTTAATTTGATAGTTCTAGTAAAAAAATTGATGCAGAATGAGCAGACAGTCAATAAATATTCTTTTATAGTAATAACAAATTCATGCCATATTTCAGACAGATTTAACACGTGATGCTGTGTAGTCATATGAGGGTAGCAAAAACTTTGAAGCTGCAACAGTCAGTTGATTAATTGTTTAGTTGATTGTTAGAAAATAAATCTATTGTCAAAATGTATTAGTTGTGTCAGTCATTTTTTAAGCGAAAACGCCTGGTTCTCTGGCTCCAGCTTCTCAAATGTGAATGTTTTCTTGGTTTATGAATAATATCTTTTTGTTTGTTGTTTTAAACTAAGAAAAAAACAAGCAATTTGAAGAGTTCGACTTGGGCTTTTTGAAATTGTGATTGACGATTTTTATTTATTTATTTCACTATTTTCGTGACATTTTATGAACCAGCTGATTGATTGCTCAAGAAAATAATCAACACACTAACAGATAATAACAGTAATCATCACACAGTAATCAAGTGTCGTGTAGAAAGCGTTATATAATTTTAGAGTTTTGAGAAAGTAAGGAAAGACATCGAAGGCTGGATATCACATTATTTGAAGGCTCACAGAACCTGAGAGTGTGAATCAAGCTGTTGCTGGTATTTTTCTGTCAACAGGATCGTGTGAGAAACCATAAATACAGGAATGTGGGCGACCTGGAGAAGGATGTGATGCTGCTTTGTCACAATGCCCAGACCTTCAACCTGGAGGGATCCCAGGTCAGAAACTCCCCCGTGTGGCTTTGTCTGTGACATTGGACAAGAAGTGATGTTTTCCTTCTCTTTACAGACCGAGGCAACAAAGAAGAAATGTGTCTCTGAACAGAGCACTGTTTCATTTCTTTGTAGCCGATTCCTGAGGTTTGAATGGCCTCTTGCTCTAGTCAAAGAGTAGGCATCAATTAATAATAAGTCCTACTTACTCCATCTGTGCCCCCCTCCTAGATGTTTTAAACTTCTCCCATTTCTTTCTCATTAATGCTTAATCTCTTCTCTTTTATTATCCCTATCCATATCAACCTTTTGTCGGGCAAGCTCCTTTCTTCTATAGTAGTAATCATCATTCATGCTGTTCAAGGAACATGTTTATACCATCCAGTCGGGTCTTCTATTTCTTTACGCCCACAGATATACGAGGACTCCATTGTCCTTCAGTCTGTTTTCAAGAGTGCCAGGCAGAAGATTGCCAAGGACGAAGAGAGTGAAGATGACAGCGATGAGGATGACGAGGAAGAGTCAGAGGCAGAGGGTATGCACCATTTCTAGGACGTGCATACATACTAATCAACACACACACACACACTCATGTCAACACATTCATATTCTACACTATAAACCCAGTGAATGCTGCTCTGGTTTGAGATTCACTCCACCATCTGTACCATTGTTGCTTTCAAACTGTCGCACAGAATCAATATATAATGTAACTATGTATAATGTAAGACAGGAGTGATGGATACAATTATAATTGCAGGACAAAAAAAGTTTATTTTAGTTGCGCATGAAAAATCATTCTTGAGTTTGGAAACAGATGTTTGACGAATAAGAATTTACTCAAGATCCACTTCATAGCTTTCATTACATCTTTCACTGCAGAGGAAAACTGGTGTGAGATGAAGACTACAGACGGGTACTAATGGTTTTCTGAGCCGGTTTACTCGCCCGCTGCAGTGCCATCCTGTCCTGGGATACTATTAAACTAACATATTCTTATATATATATATATATATATATTCTTATATATATATATATACTAGTTACTCATCCAGCTTGTGGATAATGTATCCGCATTGGCCAGAGGTAGATTTAGTTTGGAAACACAGAGTCATTGTGTCAGTATGTGCTGCTTCTAGCCACCTCCTCCTGAAAGCAACACAATCCCCTGTTCTATTTTTATTATCATGTTCAGTATTCTTGTTTACATAAAGTGTGGCGCGGGCTGTGTGGGTGCTGTTGGTGTATTGTGTATCCATCCCTGGTTCAAAAAGTTCAAATCTCCACAAGCCTCAATGCTCCAATCCCTTCCAATTCACATCATACAAGGAGAAGCAGCACACACACACACACACAATATATAAATAGGTATACTAAATTCCTTGTTAAAAACTGTGTTACTTAAACCTTTTTTAATTGTGCTCCAAAATGTTTTAATTTAGGAGACAATGTACTCCTTGGCCCTGTTCCCAGAGCTCAAAGTTAAGTTAACAAATATTATTTTTCGACCAACAGTTGAAAACTCAAAGATGAGTTTACAATGATAATAAAATACTTTCATTTGAGAAGCTGATTTTTATTTAAACAATTAATTGTTTTTTCAAAATAATCCAATGAATTTGTCTTTCAGTGACTTGTTTCATTTAAGACCACAAATTAAGTCAGAATTTCTATGGCAGCGTGTCAGTCATAAACAGGTGATTCCAGATATAATCACCCCATTCTCTGAGCCATGTGGGTAAAAACGTAGATGAACATACTTTATGTTTAGTGACTCGGCAAGCAATGAGAATACCAGTTACATAAGACTTGTTTGGTGAGAACTTAATTTACTCCTACTTTCCCCTTGTGCTTCATTCAGCCAAGTCGGTGCGGGTTAAGATCAAGTTGAGTAAGGAGGCGCGCAGCCATGACAAAGGAAAGAAGAGGCAAAGCCGAGGGAAGGCCAAGCCGGTGGTGAGCGACGACGACAGCGACGAAGACCTTGATGACAATGTAGGTCATTCCACTTTAGCATATTTGTTTCAAACTTTCGAGCAGGAATAAATTCACATGGAAAACTGGAAAAGACACTAATACATATTACAACTATCAAATAATGTTAAAAATATTTGCTAACATCTTACGAAAGCTCACTGTAGCAGCATATCACTAATGTTTTTTTTTGTTTTTCATGGAACATGACAAATTAGTATGTTGAGTGCTGTAGTGCAATATTTGTGGAACACAATGGCGCTCAATTCTGGTCGTCACGAGTCCCACTAGTTTCCTTTCAGCCGTCTAACCGGCAACTGTTTCACACATGTAGGTGAAGGCAAATTAAATTGGTGAAAACAGCAGTACTCTGGGTGATCCCAAACATTTACAGTGAAACAAAACAAAAAATCGGGTTTGTGCCAAAGAATATCTTCCGTTTCACAGCAGTAAGTAAGTAAGTTCAGGTTTGAGGCATATGAATTGTGATCCAGGTATTTCCTGCCAAGATATTTCTTTCACAGAGATGTGACTGCCGGAACCTTGTTTGTTTGGCTCTGCTTTGTTTTTTGAAGACTACAGAGGCCTCCCACAAACTCCAACAGAAGTGTAATTAGGGCTGCAACTAAGGATTATTTTAATAATCTATTCATCTGTTCAAAATGTCTTCTATAAATACATGTAATTAGACTAATGAAGTTAATTGTTCAGTATTTAGCATTGAGTAAAACCAATAAAGGGGGGAATTAAATCCATGGCAACCACCCTAATGTACCAATTTTCATATAATTAACATTTAATATATACCTTGTATTCTCTTCTGCCTCCTTGTGCTGCTTTTCCCATTTTTTTATGCGGAAACTGTGACTGCACTGATTTGTCCGTACACACATCAGAGAGTTTAAAGTTAATCTGATAAATTCAGACTCCACAAATGGAATGTTTTTCTATATTCTCACTAAATTCTATTTTAATTTTACACACAAAATAAATTATGCTTCTTGTCACTTACTTTAGTTGCCGATCTCTATCGAACAGATGATACATGACACTTATTCTTCACACTAGTGTTGTAGTCAAGACCGCCCAAACCGAGACCAAGTCAACACCAAGGCCAGATTATCAAGACTGAGACAAGACCAAGACTTTTAGGGGCTGAGACCAAATCGAGGGCGAGGCCGAGTCAAGACTAAGACTAGTTCCCTACATTACATGACACACATGAGATGATAGGTACTTCTCAAATTGATCTGAAAGATCCACATTCCCATTAAGATACCCACATACAAACACTAAGAGCTGAAATCAACGTAAGCATCTTTATTCAACACTCCTTTTCCAAGCTTAGCCTACCATCGCAGGGACAGTTGTTAACAACACATTTTTATTGAAGGTTACTGGTTGCAGTAGGTTTTACATCCAATCAAAGTTAGGATGTTAACAAATAAATCAATGCAAAAGTAATTTATTGATATTCCAGAAGTTATGGTCTTGACTGGTCTTGAAATAATATCCTGAGTCGCCAATGTGCAAGACCGAGACAAGACTGATGCAGTCGAGTCCAAGACAAGACGAAGACCATCAAAAGTGGTCTTAAGACCGGTCTCGAAACCAAGACCGTTCCCGAGTACTACAACACTACTTCACACCATAAATTATTATTACTATGGAGTCAGGGAGATTCTTTGCGTTCACAGTGACATTGTGGCCTCTTTGATGGACTCTTTTCGTCCAGTACATAGAGTTTTTTGGTACCAGTTTTAGGTATTTCGATTCTGCATGTCAGTTCCTTACTTTTTACACATTTCAATCATGCTTCCGATTGAACTGTAGTGAGCATTTTACAGATCATAAAAGTTGCACTTATCAGCCAGGACCTGCTACACAGACCTAATGTCAATAAAGCATTCGATACGAGAGTACTTCAGTTTACATTCCTGGACCTTAACAGATCGCAGCAAACGCTCAAAAGTTTGGCTTAGCTTTATTACAAAAAGATAATGATAGCAAAATGCAACACCTGCAGTAAGGATATTTCGTGCAAGAGAGGACGCACCTTCTTTAAGACAAAGCTCTTACTTCAACCCCATATTTCGTATGTTGCAGTCTCCCAGCTACAATGATAGGCCAGATAAAGCTAATCTTTTATACTGAAGGTAAATCAATGATGTCTATAAATTATTCCCCTATATTTTTTTTCTTAGATTCCCCAGAGACGCCCCTCTAGTACAGGCACACAAACAAAACAGCCCCCCTGGACAGAAAATGCAGGACTGTTTTTAGTCTAAATCATCGGTAATGCACAAATGTAAATCTAGTTAAAGCCCAAGACAAGTACATTTGGTGTCATTAAAAGGATATGAAATCTATAGGGATCAGAAGTAGTTTCTCCTCCATTAGATTTTGATCAGTATTCAGCGCAAGTAGGCAGTTGGGGGAAGATTTTTATTCATGCCAACAGTGATACGGAACCGTAGGTTGTTTTGAGGTTAATATAAACAGCTCTGCCAAAATAAGACCTTCACCAGAGTGTGCCCAAAAGCCACTTTGACTCTGTGAATGCAAATGTAGTGAGTGATTTCCTCAGCTGTCTATCAGTCATGGTGGTATCTTACTGTGCAGTGAGTTCAAAGCAAAGTCTTTTTCTTTCTTTATCTCTCACCCCACTTACAACAAAAGCACAGATTAAAAACTGAACTATCCTTCCTGAATTTCCAAAGGGTCTTCGAAAGTCCTCATTCTCCGTCACAGCTTCCCTTCATTACCTTCTGCCCGAAACTAGATAGGACAAGAGGCTTCACCTTCAGACTTTCTTTCCTCTGGAGATCTTTCTTACAGGGTGATACACGTGTCTCAGGGTGTTGATATAACCAGCTTGTGATGACCTACAGCACCTCTTGTTTATGCTCCCACAGACAATAAATCTTCCTCACACGCCGTTCCCCCTCTCTTCTCTGGCTCTTTGTATGCCTTTAAATCTGCTTCTCTCTTAATACACTCTCTCTCTCTCTATTTCTGCAGGATCAGTCAGACAAGAGCAAGAGTGACGACGACTGAGGGTGTGAGGATATTGTTTATAGCACTTACAAACAAAAAGGACAATATCTTCCATTACTGTTCAGGTTCTGTTTTCTTTTTAATTTTACTTCATTTGTTCTCAACTGTCTGTAGTATGCATTGTCACCCCTTCTCCCACCAGCTTGATAATGTATTACTAATAATCGATAAGCTACAGCAATACCAATCTGCTTATATTCTTGTTTTTCAGACAAATTTGTAGTATATTTTTTAACTCAGTGCTTTAACAAAGGAAATGAAAAAGGAGAAAAAAAGAGATTTGGTCATGCTATATGTGCTTTTGCTTTATTTGTACTTGCTTGCTTGTTGCACTTTTAGAAAATTAAATATATCCATTTCATTTTTTAAATATATATATATATATATATATATATAGCCACGGACATCCAAGGTAATTTGGAGATCCACTTGTGATTTAAAAAAATGGCAATCAGTTTTTGGATTCATTGTTTCACCTTGTGCAGTGCCAAATGTTGGAACGTGGAGAAATTGATTGTTCGCTAAACCCCTCCCCCGATCAGCGATTGTCCAATCATAGCTTAACAAACATAACTAGTCACGGCAGGCCTGCCAAGCTTTAGTTTTCTCCACATGTTCAAGTGGTGTGTTTAGTAGTAAGATCATTTTATACATACAGAGGTAATTGAGCATTACTTTTCAAGGCCAAGGAGCTCATCATTTACTATCAACATTAACTACCAGTTATCGGCTCAAAGCTGCAGTCATTAATAGCTTACAGTAGTAACTTCTGAGGCCAAGAAAACCAATCAGTAACAACTAGGTTACATTATTTTGTGGGGTTACACACATTAATAAAAGACTGGTGGAAAATGCATTATATAATATTTCCCCAATGAGTGGAAGCTTATTCTAGATGCTCTCAGAGTTTTGGCTACATTAGCGTTTCTTAACACCTTTTCTGTTGTAACGTTAGAGTGAAACTTAATACTCTCTGTAAAGTCTTTAAGCCACGCAGCTAAACAGGGTCAGATTAGAACAGAATAACAGTCTGTATCTCACATTTTTCCTTATTGTACTTACTATAGTGTAGTGCTCTAGCCGTGTAGAGCTAGATACTGTGTCTATCTAGCTCTATACTGCAATACAACCAAAACAGAACAAACCTCCTTTATTTCCACGCCATAGATCATAAAGAGTGAGAACTTTTTGCCTGGGACCTTTTACAAGATTCTCGATTTAAAACAAGTCAGCTGGCTTTTTCAACCAACTCATGAAGCTACAGCTTAATTAGCTAGCTGCCAGCGACAGTTTTTGAAAACTGTCAAAATTGACAAAATTGAAATGAGAAGTTTTCTTCTGTCTGAAATAAAAATAGTAAGAACTTAAACAGGAAATCTGCCACCGTTATTGTTAAAAACCGCTAATGCTTGACAGATGTAGCAACTGTAACTACGAGGGGCGGAGCTTAGCAAACAGTCAGTTACGAGACAACACAATTTTGAGAGTGTAAACTATTTCTGTCGGAAGTCTGAATATCTTACAGCTAGCACAACAGTTGTTGCTCGATGGCTTACAACTGAATTTGAGATGCCATGAATGCTGAATTCGTTTTCAAACAGCTTTTTTTAAGAAAAATGTAACCTTACATTATGTAGGCGGCACATCATTTAGATTTAGAAGTCCATGTGTTTCATGTATCCTTCTATTGATTTTCACTTGTTGCATATCAGATTAGAAGATTTGACCTTTGTAATAATTTTCTCACTCAGAATCGAGTGTTTGGGTTATTTTGATGGAGAGGCAGCAGATTTATGGGGAAACACCTTGTCTTGTTGAATAAAACCAGCATCTATCGTAGCAGTAAATGTAGCTTTTTTAAGCATCTGAAAACATGTTGCACCACCCAGATTGTAAAGAACCAAGTCTTAGCTGGATTTTTTTTTTTGAGACGGTAGACAATGGCAAATATTACAAAGAAAACAGTGTTATGGATTTGAATATAACTATGTTTTAAAACAGTATATATGATTGAAACTTTTGGGTTGAGGTGTTTTTGTTCCTGTGTTAGCTTTGAGCCCTCATTTTATTGATTTATATGTTGTTTGTAGCATGAACTCTTTTGGCAATATACTGTGTACATGCAGATATATATCATTTTTGTTTGTGTAATATGTGCTTGCCGACTCTCCATAAGTGTGACTTATCTTTGCTTTCTTTGCACAGTGTCTTTGTGGTTGTATTGAATAGCCCAGGGCAAATAAAATCTCACAGATTTTCAGCACAAAAAAATGTTTTCATGGTTTTTTGTTTGTTTTTTTTGCTGGAAACCATTTCTACCATGTGTTAGTGTTTGTATGTGTGACAGGTTTTACAAATTTTTATTTCATTAAATTTTTTTACATTTTATTTATATTTTTTAGTTTGCGCTTCAAAAGTGTTCAACGTCTGCCACCGACTTTATGGACAAGATGTCATTGTCATGACGGCTTATATAAATTCAGTTCAATAATAGTCTTAATTCCACTTAAATATAACCTGTTAAATTCCACTTGCTGCTCATTTGTTGAACGAGAATTGTGACAGACTGCAGCAGTGGTTGCTCTCATTTTCTATTAACAGTTGTCCAATTTCTGCTGTTCTGCTGTCTTTAAAAGTCTTAAATTTAAAACTTACATACTTTGTTTCAGGTCAGTCTGCCTAAAAAAATAAGAGGAAAGGTCTCATGAACTGCATACCTCACACACTGATAGCATAAGAATGCACTACCATCTTCTCCATTACATACAGTACAAATAAGCAAACCTCTATTAAAGAATGGACAGTACATGTCTCCTTACTGAGTTCACGCTTTCAACTCTAAAGAAACAACAATCAGTTAGTATGGACTAACACCTGAGTTTGCTACACATACTGTATGGGCTGAAATGTCTGTTCAATACATCCGTGGATACACGTTGGCCACATGGGTTCTGAATACAAGCCAGCATTAATAATGCTGCCAAACAAACAAAACCTAAGGATAACTATGTAAAATAAATCAGCCTGACACTCAAACGATATCCTATATTTTTATTGTCAACAAATTTCATGTAAAGACCCACTAACAACATACTTTGCCAACAAGTCCTTAAAGAAAGTATAAACCTTTAAAAAACATTTCTGTGATTTGTTGGACTATTTTCAGCTGAAGTTTAACACGTTACACATTAGTTGCTATAGTGATTTGGGGCAGCAGGTCGGTGTATGTAGGACTAAACCGAAATAAACTACAGTGTGTATGTTCATGGTGATGATTTTTGACAATAATGGAGCTCTATGCCCCGGAGGGATGAGATGTACCAGGCTTTGGCACGTTAGTAGGATTAATGAATAATTAGCAATTATCCTAATTTGCACTGTACCATTTCCCTATAATCTAATAAAACTGAAAGTCTGACTTGTGAATTACTGCACAAGTTATTGTATAAAAACATCAGTTATTGGACATCTGACAACATTTCATGCGTAAGATACATCCCTCTCATTGGGATAACAACATTTTTTTTTTTTTGCCATCTGGTGTATAATGAGCTTTACAGCTGCCAGCATGGCTTCAGAAGATTATGTTTAGACTTGTTGTTTCTCTTGACCTGAGGCAATCAAGTGTGTACTCCCTTTCACAGTCTGTTTACTGAGTATCATACTGTAAGCTGTCATTCCTGTGAGAAGAGTCTGGTAAACAAAACCTGATGGAGAGGCCCAGAGCAAGCAGGAATCATGGAAACAGAAAATTATTTCATTTGGGACACACCATGTTGTTATTTTGCTCGAGGTCACCAGAGTCGGGAGTGTGTGATGTAAACTGTGGCCAACTAATGTTCATGTAAAAATGGGCCCAGAAACTTGTCAGTGGCCGGGCTGCTCTGCTGATAAACAACACATTACAAAAGCTAAAGACGCTCGAAATGCTATTTCACTGACTTTAAAGTCAAACTGAAATAATCCATGATGATGCTAAAGCTACAGAATTTTTCAACTTTTCAAATGAGGAAGCAACAATTTTAACCCTTTAACCTTGGTGGGCGCTTCCTGTTATAACAAACTTGCAATATAATCTAATTAAATACATAATTTCACAACAATCTGAAACACAAGCTTGTCAAGGGGAAATTTCAGCAAGAAACCTGTGGGCTGACAGCGGCAAATCACTTTCACGTCAGACTTAGCAAACTGCTGGACTAAATTTTATTGAAAAGTTTTTGTTCAATGTTTCATAAATCACTCAATGGCATTTCAACATTTGCAGTGAAATATTACTACAGTAATGGCAGCTTGTTTTACTTCTGCCTACAAGCATTTTTCCAAACCCCTCCAAGAGTACACCTTGTCCTGTTTTAAATCTCTTTAAACAATCTGATTGTTATCAGGCAGCTTCAGGAGTTCAGTACGAGTTGATCATTTGATGCAGCTGTGTTAGAACAGGGAGAGATCTCAGACACAGGACAAGGTGTACTCCAGGAGAGGTTTGAGGAACATTTCCCCTTTTTGGTATGACAATTTTGACAAAATAAATAAACAAGTCATAAAGCGTAAAACCTTGCTTTTTACTTTGTTCATAGTTACTCCTCAGGAGTTCTATGATGTACGGCACACCTGTTTTAACCACTGTAGTGATTCAGTGAAGTGATTCATACTCCATTTCATGGCATCAAGACTGTGCCAGTACACATGTATTGTGCAGCTCAGACACTGTAGGGCAGAAAGGCCGTCACATTGTACAGCTGGCCCGACCCTTGCACTCCGCAGCACATCAAAACAGCTTTCCTTTTTGTATTCCTGCCATTTTAAACAGAGCCTCACTAAGTCAATTCCCCCTGAAGAATGACCATCCATCGGCTCCTTTTTATCTCCCTCTTTGAAGTGCCGAGCTGTTGGGATAGACTTGAGCCCAGGAAGAGAGGGGCAAATTGGATGTTAATCCTTGTCTGAGTGCCAGAGATGTCAGCTGGAAAAAGTCAGGTGCCAGTGCGATTTCTGCTATTCCTCTGTAGCTTTTGTCCAGAATCATCACATTCTCCAAGCAGCAGATGCAGGTCCTTCCAATCGCAAACTGATTCAGGGAATTTTCCTTCCTACTGACTCATGAATGGTGATATGAAAGGGCCAGGTGCTCTCTATTATTAGAGAATCCGGTATTATCTGGTGTTGTAACCTGTCCACAGTCCAGGCGGGAAACGGGCGCTATCAATGCTAACTCTTGCACAACTTAAAAGGAAGAGCGGGAAAAGGCTTTGTCTCCTTTCGGATTCCGGGGTTCACTATCAGTTTAACGCATGATCGAGGAAAAGGCTCATTTTTCTTTGCACAGCTGAGTCCGGGTAAGTTGAAAGGCTAAATCAAAGACACAAGGACAATGGGGGTTTCATGCACAAACAAGACATATACACTAAAAGCACGCACCTGGTTCATTTACCAAAGTTTATATTAGAGTTGCAACAAACAGTTGTTTATCATCGATGATTTCAAAAAATGAAAAATATCCATCAAAAGCTCCCAAAGCCCATTGTGATGTCTTCAAATTGCTAATTTTCCCCAGCCAACTGTCCGAACGACAAATATGTGCAATTTACAAAGATATAAAACAGAAAGTAGAAAATTCTCACATTTTTCATTTTTCTTTGATAAATAACTGAATCAATTGTTAAAATTATTAATCATATGCTGTTAGTTGACTAGGATTTTTTTCTGCATTAGTTTATATATAAAGCAAACTGCACTAGCCTATGAATAGTACCACATTTTTTCAACTGGATCGGAGGCAAGGATGTAATTCCACATCGCCTGACTTCTTTCTACACACCTGTCCCCACTTCTCTCATCAGCCCTGCAGTTACCTGACCTGTTTCCACTCTCCCTCATCAGCCATGCAGTATTTCACCAGCCCTTCTTACTAGATTGTCCAATGTTACTCAGTTGTTTCACACAACTACTTTCAAGCTTGTCACCTCTACATGCCTGATTAATTGGACTTTGGTTTCGTACCTGCTCCTCGTTGAATTAATAAATGTCCCTGTTTTGGACTACCTGTCTGGCTTTGACCCTTCCTGTAAGCCTGAACTGCATCTACTCTGTCATTTGCATTTCGGTCCAATGCATGTTGCTCTGCCCATAAAAGCTGTGAAGTACCGCTAAAAAGAAATAGAAAACATCTATACCTGGACATAGGAACCCTATAAATTGCCACAAACATGAATCAATTAACAGCTTGTCAACATTAACAGACAACATTTGAGGCTTCTGTAACTGAATGGCATCCACAATTACACACCCAGCCACCCTCATTTAATTATCGCAGTCATTGTCCTGACCCTGACCCTTTGCTGCAACTCTGTGCGGTGACTGAAATCATGAGCTTATGCAAGAGGTGGAGATCAGCTTCCTGTACTCTGTCAAACGTGATATAATCATGAGTTCAGGACCCCATTCTTTACTGTGACAGCAGCCAGTTGAGTTGGGTGGGCCATTACATAGAGACATTACATCTTGGTTAAAATTCTAAAATTCATATCTAATATATTCTTTAGTGGTTAATTTCCATCTAATTTTTCAAAAAAAAAAAAGACTTTAGTGTACACCCCAAGTTACTATATTCGTCAAAAAAATCACTGGAGCTAATGCTGCGTTCCGGGCAACTGAACTCGGAAATTTCAGACCTCCAACTAGAAAAACTATCCTAGAACGCCACTTGAAGTTGGATTTCCCATTTGTGAACTCCATGTATTTTAATTAAAATATTGTAAAACCAGTGTTTCATGTAAATTGATGTAGGAATGTTTTGCCATTGTTATCAGGTAGCTGATTACAGTAAAGAATCTCTGAAAGTCATCTTCTCTTCACAAAAGTTATTCAGTTTTAAAAACGCCAAAACATTTGAAAACATTAGGAAGTATAATGTACAACATTTACTGATTTTTTGAGGATTACCACTTCAGTCACTTGTTTTCATTGAAACGACCATAAAATTAATTAACATAGAGGGCAGTGCTGAGGGTGCAACTGGGTGTACATTTGTGTACAAAGAGTTTGTCATGGTCAGCCATGTTTTTATTTCATTGTCAGGCACCACCATGCACCTGGAATACTTTAAGGTAGAAAGTCGGATATTTCAGCTTGGAAATTTCCCAGTTCCGAGCAGTCATTAGTACCAGACTGAAGACAGATTTAGCTCGTGTGTATTCTAATTCAGGAGGCAGACACCGTCTCCACATTTAAGAGTAGGCTTAAGACTCCTCTTTGATATAGTTAGTTATAGTTAGGGCTGGCTCAGGTCCTGAACCATCCCTGAGTTATGCTGCTACAGGCCTAGACTGCTAGGGGACTTCCCATGAAGCATAAGCTCCTCGTCCATTTTCTCTCCCTTTGTATGCAACCTCATCCCATTAATGCATGTTACTAATTTGACTTTTTCCCCTTCCCGTTGTCTTATTCTTTCTCGTCCCTCTCCTCTCTCCTCTTATTGCTCTCTGTAGGTGTTTCTGGCTCTGGAGCTGTGGTCGCACGCTATAATTATTATACAGTAGATAGAACAAGTCTACACACCCTTGTTAAAAAGCCAGGTTCTTATGATGTAACATAATGAGACAAAGATAAATCATGTCAGAACTTTTTCCACCTTTAATGTGAACAATTCACTAGAAAAACAAACTGAAATCTTTGAGGGGGGAAAATAAAAAATAAAAACCTTACAATAACCTTGTTGCATAAGTGTGCACACCCTCTTATAACTGGGGATGTGGCTGTGTTCAGAATTAACCGATCACATTCAAACTCAGGTTAACTAGAAGTCATTACACACCTGCCATCATTTAAAGTGACTGATTAATCACAAATAAAGCTCAGCTGTTCTATTTTCTTAGTTGCATCTCCGAGCAAAAGACATGGTCTGCAGAGAGGCTTCAAAGCATCATGAGATGACATCTCATTGTTGAAAGACATAAGTCAGGAGACGGATACAAAATAATTTCCAAAGCATTAGATATACCATGGAACACAGTGAAGACAGTCATCAAGTGGAGAAAATATGGCACAAACCAAGAACTGGACGTCCCTCCAAAATTGATGAAAAGACGAAAAGAAAACTGGTCAGGGAGGCTTCCAAGAGGCCTACAG
>JAPMOB010221891.1:0-10596 GCA_029875015.1 Lepomis gibbosus | reverse complement strand
ATGGTCACAGGTGACTTTGTTGGTATAATTACTCGACCTGCGCAAATGCGAGATGGAGACATCCAGTGCTACTGCACCGCAGTCTGGCGGTCATCCAGAATTCATAGAACCGCAGTTACATTCGAAACTCTCGGTTTAATTAGTTTGGGTTATTAGCTATTGTTTTGGTCAAAAGACTAAAAAAGCTATTGTTAAATGATGGTACATAAGCATTTATTAAAGATGGTTATTTTAAAGCATGTTTGCAGGTAGCCTGCTTTTTTACATAGTAAGAAGTTGCAGCACCTTGAAGAAACCATTTTAAATACACATTTTTACGGATGTCAGAGCAAAGCGCTTCAAAAAGTTTAAATATCATTAATGTTACACTGAATTTTCCAAAACAGCAAACAGTAGAAAAACTGGTAATTTTAGGTAGTTGGACTGTGTGTGAACACAGAATTGAACACTAAATGTAGTTCCAGAACGCCACCAACATCTGTTGATCAATGCCAACATCGATATATATGTGGGCCAGTATGGACATAAAAGCACAATATTTATATACCAAACTGTCCGCGCCTTTATGCCTTTATATGCTAAAATGAAAATAATCAAAGTCTTCAATATTATGGATATTTGTTTAAATTACATTATTTATACTGCTTTTCTGACCGGTACATTTGCAGTAATGATCTCGTTTCAAATGACCTCTGTAGATAGATAAATAGACAGATACACAGACAGTTTTATTTGCTCTTTAAAAATATTTTTCTCCGAAACCTTTACATATAACATCATACAAGGTGTTTTGTGTACATCAATGTACTTGCATTTTCTGATTTAAATGAAGTTGGGGGCAAGTTTCAAATAAGTGATCAAAAAACATCAGCTCCTCCAGCCTTCTGACTAAGGAGAAGATTTTGACAACTACTGAAGGAGAACGTCCTCAGCTGTGTAAGCAGCACATTACTGAAACTTTTAACAGACTCTGCCTGCAGCCAAAGTGATGACCTCCCCTGCTGTGCGTGTATTACCAGCACATCTGCCACCTTTGCAAATGACGACAAAAGTCTGTTTGATCAGCGATGGCGGTCTGAAAGAGCAGACAAATTCAGGAAAAATACACCACTGACCCATTGGGATCCGCTTCAGCGCTGAGCGAAATCCGCTCTTTCCCAATTATAATCAATGACCCGATTCGTCCAACTTGAGCCATGACCTGTTGCATCTATTGCCAAGATTCTTTAGCCCAGAACAAGAGTGACAAGTAACAAATGTCCCCATTTCTGCAGAATGTTTGAAGCCATGGCTTATTTTAGCAGATAGATTTCTTTCTTTTTGTTAGTGTAGTTCTTCCACAATTCCGATTCATCTTTCTACAATCCATTGATCTGAATTCATTCATATTCTGTTGCTAATGATTCAATTTCTAATTTTGTCTGAATAACAAATCGTTGAAGGGAAATACTTCCATGTTTTTACTTAGCTTTGTGCCTCAGCAACACGTCCTGTTACATTGAGAAATAAAGATTTTAACAATTTATTGTTCTACTTTCTTACTTTGAACTGCTAGCAACGTTAGCATTATTAAACGAACAAACGCATGTGCACTGTACTGTTCAAAGGAAGCACAGTGATTGGAAAGGTGAAGTAGCAAAGATCCCATAGATCAGGGAGTGCCAGGATGATAAAAATAAATAAGTATGGAAATCAATAAAAATGCTCTTTGGCCTGACAGTTTTCAATGATGATAACTAGGACTCAGGATGTACCAGACAGCATTTTGTTTTCGCCCTGGGTTTGATTGACAAATAATGGCCCCACAGTTGTTGTTTTTCTTAGCTCGGCACACAGTGTGTAACAGACACCCATCTCACCAGTTTGTGGCATTGGGGAATAATTACAGGGGGGCGCCTGAGGTAAGGCCTGGCAGAGAGAGTTCGTTAGTGATGAGGGAGAAGGGTGAAGGAGAGAGGCCTGGGAGGGTAGATAGCCTCACACTGCACAACAGAAAAAAGTGAGTTCTTGCTATAGCTGAGCACAGTGCAGACTAAACACTTTCCTTCAGCAGAACCTCTCTTCCCAGCTCCCTGTACAGCTGCCTGTAGAAATCTCGCTATTACAAAGCGGGAAAAGAAAGGAGAATTGTGATACTCATGTGCCACCTGTAT
The DNA here is from genome assembly GCA_029875015.1 of Lepomis gibbosus. Taxonomy (NCBI): domain Eukaryota; kingdom Metazoa; phylum Chordata; class Actinopteri; order Centrarchiformes; family Centrarchidae; genus Lepomis; species Lepomis gibbosus. Next base: position 8,443 of record JAPMOB010221891.1, on the reverse strand, counting down.
CTGTTTGGTATTTAGCTCATTTGTATGGAGGTTTATGTAAAAAGTGCCACAAGGGACTATGTTTGTGCCTGCATGCATGCACACATGCCTCTTGCTGTTATTTAAATCAACCAAACCATCAGGGACAGGTGCAGATGCAGATTGGTTTGAAAAAATAAATGCAATTGAATTAATCATGTAAATAAAGTAGGGAAGATGAATGATGAGGGATAATCAAATTTATTTAAGGCAAGTGATTTTTCAAACAATAGAGATAAAAACACACCATATAATAGTCATTCACAATAACCAAACTAGCCTTGCAGCTTTTAAACTGATGTTTAAAACAACACATGTATATTACTAATAGTGTAATGCGATCGTGCTACCCACCAAATTTACTATGTGATGATTTAATATCAAATTGGTAAAAAGAGAAAAAAGACAAATAAAGCTGCTACAAGGTGAATTGAAGTGCAAAGATTGTATTAATTGTTGCCAATAGTCCATTTTTCACCCCATCTTTCCCTGTTGTAGGCCGATTTGATACAGTATCTCCAGTGGCATACTATATTGAAATAAAAATATTTTGTGTGTTACTATATTGTCACTAGTCATTGATTCATTCAAGAAGTTTAAGTTAAGAAATCCAGAAGTGCAGGATCAGACAATTCTGGGAAAGGACTTTAGAGAAAAAAAGAAAAAAAAACAACTAGAAAACAAAACTTGTTACTCCCACAAGACACAGGCCACTATCCAAGCAGCGCCCCAACACAGCTCCCAAACTATCATCCAACACTCAAGAGACAAATAATAAGCTTGCTTCACTGTACACCAAATATGATTTAGTATATCACCAGCAGCACTGTAGAGATAGTGTTTGTGCCATATGCACATCAAACAGCTGTAAATCTTCTCTAAGTATGTACTTTAGATGAGAACTACAGGGACTAAATTCAGATATGGATATGATATGAATATGGATATGGCAATAGGCATTACACCACTTGGAAAAACTTTGAACTCCCATGATTCTTTGATGATCAGTTGTGGATGACAAATGTGATGTACTGCAATTTCTCCCAATTGTGTTATGTCCTTTTGTCTCTCAATGCCCTTAATCATTAGATGCCACTCTGAACAATAGTGTGAGGGACTATTTGAAAGAAGGGGCAGCATGCTCAACAGTGAGATGTCTGGGAAGGGTTGATACAGTACAGAGCTAAATGAAAATCTCTGCCTCCTGCAGTACAAGGTTAGCTGCAGTGCCTGAGGTTGAGTATTAGCACTGCAATCATGGATAGGGATTGGACCCAAAAGTCGCAGGTTGGACAGCTGAGGTTAAAAGCCTTTTTCTCTAGTTTGTTGTTCAGGCATAGAGTTGGCAACAGTAAAGCAGGCAGGTAACTAAGAACAGGCAAGGCAACCTCAAAGGTGAGAGCACTAAGAGCAAGAAAGCAACCTAGGCAATCTAACAAATGCTATATTTACTCTAACACTAATGAGCTGATTCAAGACAGGAAGCTCACTAAGGATGTCTAGAGGGCAGGTGTTGGAGCACAGGGTCTAAAAGATGAATACACAACGCACAACAAAAACACACAGACTGGAAGACTACTGATACCCTTGTGTAGGACAGCTCAAAATGTGAAACTCAATGTACACCATGTGTGCCCAATTGCTTCAAAATGAAAAGTTGGATGCACCCCAATTACAGACCATGGGAAAAAACAATGGTTGATTAACTCCAGATACTTGTCATTTAATGCATGCCAACTAAGCATAATGTATGTTTCCATTGCTTTCATTTGATACATTCAGCAAAGTAAAAGTTCTTTTTGAACACTTCTTGTTCTGTATTACTCATGCAAAGTGTGGTGAGTGTCTGAAGGTCACATTTAACGTTACACACATGCTGCGCTGCACTGTGTTTCACATGATGCGCACAGCGGCACAGACTACTGTCTTGGTTTGTGTCCATCCACATAGGTGTGGAAGTTCTTCACAGTGAATGAAGACACAACTCTCACAATTTTTGTAATTTTGTATTAGGTTAGATGACGGTGGATATTTTAAAGTGTAACATTGTCAAATATGTAATATTATAATTACACAATATTCTATGTAAATAGTTGTCATCTGATCTGTTAGACCTCCAGAGTCAACATATGAGGAGTATTTGTGATTTATATTCTGTACCCCTAAGTTCACTTTCAGGGGACTTCCCTCTATAAACGGGTTCTCCCACTCTAGCCTCTTCCCTTTTATTGTACTTTATGGAAGAGGTAAGCTGCATCATGGCCTCAAAAATTAGCTTGAACTAGCTTGAACTGTGCAGTAGCTTTAACTTGTGTTTTATGCTAATATACTCCTGTGTCATTTGACTTGTTTTGTTGCTGAGGTTGGAACATAACAATTTACCAGAAAATTGTGTATTTATATCGGTTGTCAGAAAGAGAGAGAATAAATTGAGATCACCTCCAAAGATATCCTGGCCTGAGCCTCCACTTCAAAACAGCTTGCAATGCTAGGAACCACTGGTTACAAAAGCACAGACAAGGTGCCTGTACCACAAAGCAGGATTTGAGCTTATCAAGGTAACTTTGGGGTTAACCCTGAGTTTTCAGTACCACTGCGGTGGTTCTCTTCTTACTGGGGTAGATTTCTATGGCAACTTATGCTGAATGGCTAACCTGCTCTGGAGCGGAGCAGGTTATATTCCAAGAGAACAGAGACTCTATGAAAATACTCTCTCTTGGAAAATGACATCACCATCATCACACCGACTGTTTTATAGGTTGCTTTTATGTTTGCTGCGGTGATGTGGAAAAACCCTTGTCCATAGCGATATCATCCTACAGAGACTGAATAAAAGCCATAGGTTACAGGTTTTTATAGTAAGCCTACTAACTGCTTTGAAATGTGTTCAATATTTTTATATTTGCTCCCCAGTGTGTTTCACAGCCTGTCACAGAATATTTTGAACAGTTTGGTAGTGATATTGATATAAATTTTAATATGTATGTAGGCTGTTTATTTTAGGCTAGTAGCTATCTTATAGGCTATCACAGAGATGGTCATTTTTCGCACCACCTTTTGCGATGTGGGCGCAGGTAATCAGGTGAGTTTTTAGTAGCCTAAATGTTGGGATTCAGTCTTTCAACTACTACATGAGCACATTTTATGACATGAATGGATTTTTCGCTTCATTGCTTTACGAAGTTAAATACTTTTGAGTGTGTTAAAGAAATGAATCTCATTTGTGAAGGATGAGAAGTTTTTTAAAGTGAGGTGGAACGACCACTTCTTCAGTGCCCGAGTCTTTTAATGTGCAAACGCGGACAGACAACTGAGCTGAAAGAATAAGGCTGATATTTTCATACAGCTCAAAAGAACACATCAAATCAACACATTATTACAGACTATGACTATTCATTTAGCCAAGGCATTCACACGGTTGGCGATTTTCTGTCTCTCTCCATGTGTCAGCTGCAGCCATGCTACTTAGATCATGTCATATTTCTGTAGTGCAGTTTCCTCTTTGTTTGTAAAATTTGACGTTCTGCTGACAGTGGACTTGTTCATTTGGTCAACTGCTGCTAACTCCGCCTCTTTTATGTAAACACGCTCACGGCTGGATTGGGAAACCATGGGTTGGCATACAGAGTTGATTACCAGCTTCGTGGTACCACTTATCCCGATCGCGATTGTTAGGGTTATTTAAGCCAGATAATAAAAACGTCTCCTGGGTATGCTGAACTCGCTTCGTATCCCCAGGTGAAGCAACAGTGAACACAGTTGTTGGTCCCGATGTCATTCAGTAGCCTACCGCGGACGTCTTGATTTATAATTTAACAACAACCCTCCTCCACACGTGGCTCACCTGCTGCTGTGAAAATGTAATCTGGGGTGAAAAAATTCAAAATGCGAGTTGTCTTTATAAAAGATATTCTTGTAGTTTGTGAGTAAACTCAGAAAATAAGATGTAGCATTAAGTATTATTAATTAAGTTAATAAATAATATAGGCTACTAGAATTAGGGTAATGTCCATTCATTCATCCATCGTCCATACAAAATTGCAATCTGTGCATATCTAAATTAAACTATATTTTATAATAACATACAAGTGCCACACATGTGAAGTAAGGTATGGGAACCATGCAATTCCGTAAATTTTCCACAACACGGCAAATGATTTACAACAAAAAGTGTGGCTCCTTAGGTTTTTTGAGCTACCTATGGCTGTTTACACCTTAGTAGCATAACAAACTAATTGTGATCTCAGTCTCGGGGAAATAATTGGTCATTCAGGTACACATTGATCTCAAAAAGATATATGCATGCAGCAATGATGTAACCACTCAAATCTTTTTATGAATCATGACATAGTGTATTTATGTACAGTAGTAAAGCTATATATTTATAATAAAATAGGATACTGCCATAGCCATGGGCATCACTGCCCTTGTCTTATTTTTGTAATTGCTTCCTTAGACTCAGCAGAGCAGTGCTTGTTTGCTCAGGGGTCTCAGTGCTTTGCCAGTCTGGCAATGTCAAACCACTGGTAACACTGTTAAAAGTAATCACAGGCAATTACAGCATATAACCAGACAGCACTGACCACTCATGACCACACCTGTCACCAAAGCCAAGAAAAACAAGAATGTCACATTGCAATCATTGCTCTATATCATATCAAGATAAACCACTGCCTGTAAATGGAGTTTTATCCTTGAAATATTCTACAGCTGTGTTTGACTTTTGCTTGTTGTGGCAGATAATGTGGACAGACGGGTGTGGATGAATATTCGATGTATTAGCACCACGCAGTCAGGTAACACGATGTGCGGACCCCCGAGGATGCTGGGAAAGGGATAGTCAGGATCAAAGGGAACGTGGAACACAGCAGAACGAGAGATCTCAGGGCTTAGGGGCTCATTAGGAATATTACAAAGGTAAGACTGGGAATTAGTGCTGAGACAGTCTTAATACAAAACCCTGGAAAGGATGGCTTATACATGTTTTACTGGCATAGGTAGGGGATTTGGCAGTAGTTAAAAAGTACTGATCTTGTGTCATTATGCTCACAATGATCAGTCTCACAGAGAGATGTTTTCTGACCTTGAATTTTAAAATAGCGTACTGTGCATGGATGAAACAATTAATTATTGTAAAGAAGGAAGAAATTAACAGTATAAATGTTAGCTATTGTCTTGCTATTTAGCATAGCCTTTAACACATCTGGGGGCCCTATTTTACACCGTGCATGCTAGTTTCCAGTGCCCACATAGAAAATGTACTATCTGTGCACCCCTGGGCATGTTGGTCCTAAAATAAGGTGTGGTCAGGTACTTGTTGGCACAATCCTATCTTGAAGCAGCATAAAGTGATTGTGTCATTGAACAACATAAACATGGTCTAAAGTCAATGGTGTATTTTCCTGCTACTGAAAGGGTGCATTATTCAGATAGTGAGATACATCTGCATAGGTGGGTTCTAGCACACAGTGAATTTATTTGTAAAGCAGCCATCCTCCTGATAAATCCAGAGCTCTATCAGAGCTGTCTTAAGTGTATTTCAGAAACTAAAAGTTTAATTCTATTTCCTCTGTAGAGTTTCCTCACCTTGTCAAGTTTATAGCTACAGTTTTGCTGCTTAAATGTCCCATGGTATTTGCTGTTACATTACTGCGTGCATGGGAACTGTTAAAGAAAACATTCATATATCGATACAACACACAATAAAGAAATTACCTGGAAGATAGAGATGGACCCACGACCAGTTAATCATAGTTTATAATAATGATGAGCATGTATAACGAAGATCTGTCACTGTTAACTGAGACTCCAGTCTACAGTGTAGCTCATACACTTCACTGACAAAACACAGAACTGTAGAGTAACATTGGGCGTCATGATCAAATAGTGTTTTTATATTGTTGACACTTCTGTCCATATTCATGCTCCCTCTCTCTCGCATTTCAACACAAGCTCTCTCTCTCTCGCACATCAACACAAGCTCTCCAAAACACACCTTTGATTAATTATGAGACTTAATAAAATCATTGTGTCTCGCACCTTACTTTGTGCACTTTACACTATGCACTATAGGTCATTTAAAGTGGGCCCTGTGTGGTTTGTTATACAGTTTTGCACTAACTGTGGATGTTTGAAATATCCTTTCACAACATGAACAACCTGCCTGCCAGTATTATTTCTGCTGAATAAGTGATGAATTGAAAATAATTATCTGGTTTGTATAGATAAGCATTTTATTTACTCCTATGTGAATTTCATCATTTTCTTACTCCCTTATTTTTTGTTGTAATGCATTCTTTGTAATTGTAAAGCCTTTTGTAAGTTCAGTTTTAGAAAGTGTTACATAATAAAGATAACTTATGTATATGAATCCACGGTGTTGCCCAAAATTTTTAATAATTTGTTATGGTCTTTTAACTTTTGGACACAGATGAATTGTGACAGGAAGAGAGGGAACATTCTTGCAGCCCAACAAAGTGATGTGCAAAAGCCTATGGGGAGTTGTCCATTCACCTGCTGTTATCCGTATACCATATGTTTTATGTGGTTTGGACTCCTGGAAAAAGTAACACCAACCTACTCTACCGTCAGCCTTCTCAGATAAAAGAATCCACCAAGTGGAGTAATATTTTAACTTATTATATGAAAAGCACCATGGCTGCAGACATTATGGAGGGCAGGTTTGAAAGGAGGTGCCAATCTGCCATTCATTCAGGACTTTTTCATTCAGCTTCTTCCCTCTGGTAGGCACTACAGAGCACTGCACACAAAAGCAACCAGACACAACAACACTGTAACACTAAAACATGCACTTACCTACTAATGGTAAATTATATATTTACAGTTTAAAATGAACACTGTGCTTCAAAATGTACATATCAATATTATCATTGTTAAATATATATCTAAGTACACCGTATATAGTGTATGCATATATGTGCAAATATGTACATAATCACCTATTTCAAGTATATAAGGTTATCTGTTCTCCCATTTAATTTTTATTTTATTACATTATTACTATATTCGGTTTTTATTATATTGTATTTATTTGCAATTTACATAAACACCTGACTTGAATATTTCCCCACCTACTTGTATGTATAGTTAAATGTTTATTTTCCTATCTTTGTTCAGCTGATGTATGCCAACTTCTGTCTTCCTTTAAATTGCTTTGGAGTTACTCTAAGTACGCTGAGAGCATCTTAAAACCAGGGTAGAATTGTGACTCTGAATCCACATACATCTCCACAATCTTTTCAACTTTTGGTCAATGGCAAAAACAGATCAATAGATCAATCTATCAACTAAACCACCAATTAACAGAGTTTTAGATGAAGTAGGGACGGCAAGCCAGCTGTTCACATACCATATTTCCTCTCCTTTGTTAGGAAGCTGTGTGTGTGTGTGTGTGTGTCTGTTATAATGAGATCAGGCAGGTATTCATGGTGTCCATATGCACTGTCAATGCCCAGGAGCAACACTCCATCAGTGTATTTAGCATGTGAAAAAAGGAAAGATGGAGAGGGGTGAGCCTAAACCACCATCTGGGCAGTGGTGTCAGAATGCAGCAGAGGATGATGAAGAGCTTCATCCAGATACCTTGGGGGTTAGCAATAGAGGAAAAGCTCTCATTAACATCAAAGCTAATCAGATCCTGAAACATGAGTCGTTGGGACCCATGGCTGTATATAAATGTTGTGTTCATTTGTAATCAGGTGATGATGATTGAGTACACCAAGGAGGCCAGGGGGTAACTTGTACTGGGGAAAAGAGATTTAACCAAAATGTATCCAGTCATCCTTACTGCAGACTATACAGTTTCATTTTAGACTTTATCCCCCAAAAGAAAGACTGAACGTCGGCTGCTGAAAGATGCTGCCAATATATAGGTGCTGGTCATATAATTAGAATATCATCAAACAGTTGATTTATTTCAGTAATTCCATTCAAAAAGTGAAACTTGGATATTATATTCATTCATTCATCACACACAGACGATATATTTCAAATGTTTATTAATTTGTTTAATTGTGATTATTAAAACTGACAACTAATGAAAATCCCAAATTCAGTATCTCCGAAAATTAGAATTACTTAAGGCCAATACAAAAAAAGGATTTTTAGAAATGTTGGCCAACTGAAAAGTATGAACATGAAAAGTATGAGCATGTACAGCACTCAATAGTTAGTTGGGGTGTCTTTTGCCTCAATTACTGCAGCAATGCGGCATGGCATGGAGTCGATCAGTCTATGGCACTGCTCAGGTGTTATGAGAGCCCAGGTTGCTCTGATAGTGGCCTTCAGCTCTTCAGGATTGTTGGGTCTGGCGCATTGCATCTTCTTCTTCACAATACCCCATAGATTTTCTATAGGGTTAAGGTCAGGCGAGTTTGCTGGCCAATTAAGAACAGGGATACCATGG